>REGL01000128.1:222240-247727 GCA_004194395.1 Aurelia aurita complex sp. Pacific | reverse complement strand
GTTTTACGGATGGTAATCATTGCCTAAAAGGATCATGCAGCAGCTCAAAAGAAAGCTAAGCCTTTCAACTAAGCTGTAATGTTTCTTCAGCTACACAAGGAGACCGGATGCGTCAAAGGGGTAGAGTATAATAGAATATATTTTTGACCTGGCCCGGGCCAACTTTTAACTATGTCGATTCCCTTTAACCCTCTCCCTACAACAGACAAAATCAGCTAAGGTTTGCTTACACCCATTTCAAGTCAGCTGATCATTCTCTTGATAAAACATCTTTTGAATCCTTTAACGTATTTCACGCCACGACAACTTGTGCCATGAATACAAAAAGTAGAGTAATATTGAAACTCCCCAAGAGTATCGTCACATGAGTTGAAATGGATAAAACAAACTCCAGCCGACCTTGTCTATTATAACAGCCCTGAAGAGGTCCTGCATGGCAGGATTCACAGTTTTTTGTCGTTTTGCGGTGTTCCTGATCTGTACTTCATTTAATACTTATATCATCACAGGCATTCTTGGATCCGACACACGCCGTCGATATAGTGGCCACTTCTTTTCGCATTCGCTATATAGACTGATTATATGTTCGTAGGTTATAGCTATTGATAGGCTGATGGACGCTATAACTACGACTCATGGACATACGCTTCCAGAAACGGACATGGCCTAAATCACCTGCTATTTTTTCTCAAAACCACCGAACCTAAAACGCCGCAAAAAGTGGTTTTCCTGAAGTGCTACACTGCAAAACAAGCTATCAGTACTTAGATGAATGTTTCTTCAAGCATTCTTGGATCTGACAAACGCCGTCGATATAGTGGCCACTTCTTTTCGCATTCGCTATACTTGTCTGTAGTCTCGATCGAGAACAACAACTGATATATATCGCTACTCTGTTACCTGTTTCCATAGGGCAGCAATGGAGTCAACTTCTTTCTTAGCTGCAGAATTATTTGGATCAACTTTCAATAAATTGCTCAGATCAACCGAAGCTTCTGCATATTTCTGAAGTACCTGCAGGGTAACAAAAGTCAGTATCAGTGTTGTGAGGACAGACATCTCGAGGAAAGACAGACAGCCAGTCTTAATAACTATTGAAATTTTTTTATTTTCTTATTTCTTATTCTATAATATATATACAGGGTAAAACATTCAGTTATACTGTTTTACAATGTACCATGTTAAAAAACTTACAAACGAAAAGAAACTATCTAAATTTACACGTAAATCTAAAATAAAGCTACAGTCAATTTGATCTATACAGCTATTAGAAAAGTGTATAAAAATTGTAGATATGATCATGCATATGCTAGATATGATATGAGAGATAATTAGCTAAATGCAAGGTTTGCTATGCTTTTTTTGAAAGTTTTCAATGTCGGGGACAATTTTGATTTTAGGCTAGGACAATTCCACATTGTTGCGCCTTTATATGAGAAGCATTTTTGAACATTTGCAGATTTTCGCATGGGAAGTTCTAAATCAGATCTAGTATTGCGTAATTCTCTCTTACATGTATCCGAGAGTCTTGAGAACATTTCTGTAAGGTAAGTGGGAGCAGATCATTGATAGATTTGTATACCATACTCAAAGTCTCCATTTGAATAATTTCACTAACAGTGTGCCATCCAAGTTTCTTGATGATAGGCTTTGCAGAAGCATCATATCTACTGTTAGTAACTATTCTTGCAGCCCGATTTTGAAGTTTTTGTAGTTCGTTTTGTAGTTCATAACCCCTAACTCCATAACTTTTGAAACTTTTTCCTCAGGCGCTCAAGAAAACTGACGCTACTGGAAGGCTATTCAGCAGATTTTTATTTCATTTTGAATATAAATGAAATTTGTTGCACTCTTTCTGACCGAGCTCTGTGTCTCAAAATAGATGTCAGCCGCAGATTCGGAGGGCCCCTTGAAAATGAACTCGTTGAGAGGGCAACCCTCCTTAAAAGAATTAAAAATGAAAATGAAATAAAAAGAATTGAAGAGTTTTGCATGATAAATCTTGCGTTATCGCAAATCTAACGTGACATCTAATTTGTGACAAACTGTAAATATTCTACATATAGTAAACAAAGATACACAAGACTATCAAATCAAGAAATTCCCAAAAAATAACAATATAACGAGAATTCCATCGTGGTGAAATGGCCTCCGGGATAAATTTCCAAATCAATGAATTTGTAAAAATTTACCTTTCTGGCGGTTGCACGTCTGAAAAGCGCCTTCACATTTCCGCCATAAATCTCCAACGCCTTGGTACAATCAGATTCTGCACTGATTGGCTGAAAGAGAGACATTTCCAAGTTATTATGAGTTTCTTTTAAAGAAGTACAACACCCAAAGCGACTGTTTACGTGCTACAAGGTAAGTCAAAGATAGGGCATGGCGCGTTTGAAAATTACTGTTCCAATATAAATGTAATAATACTCGAAAATGTGTCAGTTGATAGCGCCAATTTGATCAACTCGTTATGAAAATTTACCTGGATTAAATTGGCCTCTCTTTTCCAGAGTTATGGAAAAACATTTCTCGAGAAAATACCTTCAAAATATCTAAAATCACAGCTAAAATGATGATCAAATTTCGTCAGCTTTCCTGCTTCACAGCAATGACAATTACCTGTATTATCACGCAGTGCCCTCTTGGGAACATGGAATTCCTTTGAATAGTTTTGTTTTTCACTCTCTCAAAGGAATAACATGAGCTAAAGGTTGTTCAGGTCATCGCTGCACGGCAGAAATTTAGTTAAATTTGATCATGATTTCAGGCTATTTTCGAGGTTGTTCTTATCGAGAGAATACTTTCTAAAATCTGAGCGGGGGAGACCGATGTCAGCCAGGAAGGATTCTAAACATGTTGGCTTTTCAAAAAGATAATGTAAAGTATTATTGCCTTGATATTTAGAAAGCAGCAGCCTTTCAAACGACGTGCATTTTTTTTTAACTCAATGGGTAGAACCATTGAGGAAGCTAAATAATCAAATTCAAGTTGGCTAGTGTGAAAAGACTTTCAANTCCCGATTTAGTGTGCATATGTATCTTATTTTTTGTTTTTGTTTTTTGTGTTCTATTATTAATTTATTGTTGATATTACTTAGAAAATTGTAAGTGGCATTTGTAGTGAGGACCCGGTGACCATGCGTCTTTCCTCGCTGCAAATGCCACAGTAACCTGCATTAACTTGTTGTTTTTAAGTTTTAGATTGATAAAGAAAAAAAAGTTGGCTATTGACTATTACAAGAAAGAAGATTTAGAAAGACATTTACAAAAATTAAGTCTACCTTGTCAAGTTTTAGAAAGCAAAGAGCACGATTTGTGTAGCTTGTAGCTTCATTAGGCATCAACTCAATGCAACGGCTGTAGCAGTTGATAGCATCACCATACTTTTTCTGCAAAAAAAAACAAGAATATTGTACACAATAGATATTATGCAGATCAGTATAAAAGATGTACGTAGCAACACAATGACTTCTATCTTGTACAGACGGTGTTGCTTTCCGGTGGTTTAAAGGCATCGATGTCGATGAGATATTCAGGATAACAAAGACAGCCTGAAACAAGTGGGGAAGATTACCGTAAATGTTCTATTAAGCCCCCGGGGGTGGGGCTTATGTAACTTCGGACACTCTAGAGGGGGGGGGGCTTAAAAGAGAGGGGGCCTATTCACAAAATCAAGCGACAAGGATATATATAATAGCTTTTTAGTTCTTTTATACCATATTTTGCGGATTCAACATGCAATCTTACGAGTCACATACATATATATATATTCGAGACAGTTTTATCTCAAACCATATCAAAATTAACATGCAAACTTATTTAGCTCAATAAATGGAAGATCTTTGGTAACCTCTGGAATTTGATGTAAGTGAGGGGGGGGGGGCTTAATAGGGAGGCGTGCATATTCAAAATATTGGCTCAGAGGGAAGAAATAAGAAGAGCATAATTATCCGCACCTATCAAAATCACTTACAGATAATCTACAGGTTCAAATAAAACAAAATAATCCATACCCTCTGTACTAATAAGTTTCCTTGCTCCTTGATGACCTTAAATTGTTCTTCATTAAATGCTGTCTTTACCCTCTTTTGACCATTACCCTCTTCTTTCTTTTGGACATCTTTTCGATCATTGTTATCATTTTGCTTCTCATTTAATGACTCACTAGCCACGACGGTATTTCCATCAATGCTGGGTGGTTCAATTTCCTTGCGGTTATCAGATTGTGGCTCGGGTTTTCGTAATTTGTCTCTCCATTCAACTCCATCTTGCTTTCTCAATAAGTTCGTTAATCTGTGAGCGAAATAAAAACCAAATAAATGCATTACAACACTACTTTCAAAACTAAACAATCCTCCTTGCTGCGTGTAAAGCAATTGTATAAGGAAAAGCAATGAAACAAGGTAAAGTATTTGAAGTACTTACATCTTACTTTATTTAGTTCCTCTCAAAATTGTTTATCAATAAACTGTACCATTTTTACGTCAAACTTTGAGAGCACTTGAAAAACTTTTCAGGTTATTAATTGCCTACTGGAGAAGCCGTCTTGCCTTATTTTGAAGGGCTCAGTTTAAAGGAAACTGTATTCAGGATGAAAATATAACATCTTTCAGCACCTTGCACTTATTTTCAAGTATATGACCGAGATGGTTTTCATGTCGACTATATGAATACAGTGTAAACGAAACAGAAAATTTCAAGCATTTCACTGCAATAAAACATAAAGTGTTCTCGAAACCTTCAATTAAACAGAAAAAACTGAGGGAAGTAACACTTATTATCATTAAAATTAACCACAGAGAGAAGATAAAAACACAGTAACATAAAGAACATACCTAGTGGATCCGTGCCATGCAGCTTGCAAAGTGTTGTCCATTATTACGGCAGCTTGATAGTCCATATACGCAACACGATATCTATGCGACAAAGAAAAAAGAGAGATACTTCAAGATTTGTTCAACTTTTTTTTTTTTTTTTTTTTTTTTTGACACCGTTTTATCTCAAACCATATCAACATTAGCATGCAAACTTATTTAGCTCAATAAATGGCAAAAAATTAGTAACCTCTGGAATTTGATATACATAAGGGGGGGGGGCTTAATAGAGAGGGGGGTTTATTTAAAATATTGGCTCAAAGAGGAGGGGCTTATTAGAGAGGAGGCTTAATAAAGAGGGGGCTTAATAGAGCGTTAACGGCATAAGAGAGCATAAATGAGAATACCAAAATCTCAAAGCCCCGTATATAATAGCAGGATGAAATATCAGGATATGTAAGATTGATTAAATGTTTTGTGACACCTGGAAAGACAAGGAAAAAGACTAATGAATAAGATTTTGGAAATCCTGGCAAAAAGGAATGGAGGATTAAGTGTTACAGATATAGAAGACAGTAAGAGCATAATTATCTGTACCTATCAAAATCACTTACAGATAATCTACAGGTTCAAATAAAACAAAATAATTCATACCCTCTGTACAAATAAGTTCCCTTGCTCCTTGATGACCTTAAATTGCTCTTCATTAAATGCTGTCTTTACCCTCTTTTTACCATTACCCTCTTCTTTCTTTTGGACATCTTTTCGATCATTGTTATCACTTTGCTTAACATTTAATGACTCACTAGCCACGACGGTATTTCCATCAATGCTCGGTGGTTCAATTTCCTTGCGGTTATCAGATTGTGGCTCTGGTTTTCGTAATTTGTCTCTCCATTCAACTCCATCTTGCTTTCTCAATAAGTTCATTAATCTGTGAGCGAAATCAAAACCAAATAAATGCATTACAACACTACTTTCAAAACTAAATAATCCTCCTTGCTGCGTGTAAAGCAATTGTATAAGGAAAAACGATGAAACAAGGTGAAGTACTTCAAGTACTTACATCTTACTTTATTTAGTATCTTTCAAAATTGTTTACGAATAAACTGTACAACTTTTACGTCAAACTTTGAGAGCACTTGAAAAACTTTTCAGGTTATTCATTGCCTACTGGAGAAACCGTCTTGCCTTTTTTTGAGGGAACTGTAAAGGAAACTGTATTCAGGATGAAAATATAACATCTTTCAGCACCTTACACTTAATTTCAAGTATATCACCGAGATGGTTTTCATGTCGACTATATGAATGCAGTGTGAACGAAACAGAAAATTTCAAGTATTTCACTGCAATAAAACATAAACTGTTCGTGAAACCTTCAATTAAACAGAAAAAATTGAGGGGAGTAACACTTATTATCATTAAAATTAACCACAGAGAGAAGATAAAAACACAGTAACATAAAGAACATACCTAGTGGATCCGTGCCATGCAGCTTGCAAAGTGTTGTCCATTATTACGGCAGCTTGATAGTCCATATACGCAACATGATATCTATGGGACAAAGAAAAAAGAGAGATACTTCAAGATTTGTTCAACATTACGATTGTATTTGCACCTAGTAAAAAGGACGTAAATAACGGAGCATGGCAAAAACAATTCATNAAAAAAAAACAACACAAAACAAAACAAACAAAACAAAACAACACAACACAACACAAAACAAACAAAACAAAACAAAACGAAGATGCAAGAAATGCAAAGGTTTAACTGCATGAGGGCGCTCTAGAGAGTTTAATCAGACAGAAAGTAAGCAATGAAATAAAGTAAAGTAATAAATTAATGAAAATCATATTTTTGCCACATAAAACGTCCTTAAACTCCTGTTACACTATCAAAATGTTATAGTCCTGAAAGGCAATGTGTCCATGTAAGTACAGCTGCGTATACACTCCGTCAAAATATGCTGACACGATGCTGACAAAGAGCCTCAAAGAGCGCACTGTGATTGGTAGAATTTAACTGATCACATGCAAAACTAGCATTTAAATTTCACAACGAGACGGCCTGCTGTGAGACTCCAAGCGTGGGGTCTATCCTTTGGGTTCAGCTGTTGTAGCGCAACCGCAAGTAAGTCATCAGTTTGCTTATATTAGAGCTGGCTACCTTTTGAGTTCTACACTAATGTGATCACATGAAATATCACGTGAAAATAGCAAAAGCCGCTGTACTACATGGACACATAACCTTTGAACAACAGATACAAAGATACAGCGAGTCTTACTTTTCAAGGCTTTCATATGCTGCTGCTCTTCGTAGATATGCTTTGGCCGACGGCGTTATTTCTAATGATTCAGTAGCATCTTTAATACATCCTTTACAATCTCCTATCTTCGATTTACAAACTGCTCGATTGCTTAATAACACAGCGATGGATTGCTCGTAGCCTTTGGAATCTAAGGAATAAATAAAATATATTGAAAGAACAAGTTACATTTCTTTTAAGACCATACCTAATCATGAGTTTTTATGGCCCCAAAGTAAAACTTTTGGATTATACGAATGTCGTTTCTAGCCTAGGTTTTCTCTGCTTTGCTGTTCATTCGGCGTGCAAAGGATCATGGTCAGCAATGTGTCTTTAATATTTATCGATTATAATTAGAGAATTTTTAGTTGATTTGGTCTGTGGCTCCCATGCAAACTTGATTTTACACACAAAGAAATCTACCTTTCAATCTGCTGATTGCCTCTGTATATTTCTTCTTCGCTTCAGCATACTTTCCTGCTTTGTACATTCCATTTCCTTCATCTTTCAAAGCTAGCACATCTTCAGGAAGTAGCACTACGGGTGGTGCAGGGGTTGGCAAAACTGGAGGGGGCTCGCTGTTGATCATTTCACTTTCTTCTTTCTTCATTTCGCTAGATTCCTCCACGATAATATTTTCCTCCTTTGGTTTCGTTGCATTAGCTTCAACAGGTTCGTCAGCAGGTTCTGTAACAATATCCGTTTCCTTAGTCTGCTTCTTAGAAATCAATGACTGTTTCTCGGAAGCAGCCTCGTTATCGATTCCTTCTGTAGAAATACTTCCCGTTACATCAGCTTTTGAATCTTTTGATCCCGCACTTGAATCTGAATGCCCATTTGTAACTTTCTCTTCTGGTCGATTTTCATTGCTTTTAGCAATAATTTCAGAATCTTCAATATTTTCAACTTCAATAATTTTCATTCTTTTTCCTTTCCTCTTTTCATTTGTCATTTTATTTTCTTCAACAACAGTTTCTTCCATTTTCGTTTCCTCTAAACTTTCGACTTCTTCAATCAATAATTTCTTTCCTTTCCTTGACTGTTCTTCCTTTCCTTCTAGATTTTTATTACCTCCGATGTCTTTCAGTGTCTTTGTGACCTCTTCATGAAGAATTTTGGCACGTTTATTGCCTGGTGCATATTTCAAGACATTTTCAAAGTCTTTCAAGGCGCGTTCGTATCGTTTTAATGACTTCAGTGCAATTCCTCTTCTTAAGAATGCTAGGAGAAGATATAAAATTGTTTAATGCAAGAACATCAAAACATACCTGGGTCGGAAAATGAGTTTTCACCGAGATAAGTTTATTGAAAGCAACGCACGCAAACATTCTGCATGCTGGCAAAAACCATGACAAAACTCATCTTCTAAAATATGTGATCTTCATTCTTTTAGATAATCATGAGTGATGTATGAACTTTACTATCCTCCTCAAGAGAGCATGGTGAAAATCGAGTATCGCTTGCTACAACCATAAAAGTTATTGCGTAAAATACCTGTATGAGAATACCTTTTTGGCTAAATACAAAACACACCCTCGTATAAGAACCTATAATTTTGAAACTCAGCTTGGATTCTCGTCAATGAGTACAATGGGTTGGTTCTTATAAAATGGGGGTCTAAGATGACAAATTCAGCTTGTAGGTTCGTAATCCACTAGGTTCTTATACATGGGTTTTTGCAATGATTGGAAGGTCTCAAGCTTGAAGGGTTCATTCAACTGCGCCTTTTAAATTTTTAGGTTCTTCAATCAGTATTTTATTGCAATTCGAAATGGCATCTTCATACCTCTCCATATTTAATGTAAGTAAGATAAGTAATGGCTCTGTTATTCAAAACATAATTTGAGACAAATTTCAGATAAAGATAATTTAAAATACACGCCATTTCGATAAATCTCAACGTTACCTTTCACATTTTTGGGTTCTTCTGTCAGGACAGTATTGCAGTCCAAAATGGCGTCTTCAAATCTCTCCATATTGATATAAGTAATAGCTCTGTTGTTCACCACTGCTGCCGTTGGTTCTAAAGAAATACTTCTGTTGTAATAAATCAACGCTTCGTCAAAATCTCTTGATTTAAATGCTTCGTTTCCTTTCTCTTTTTCTTGATTTGCTTTCATTGATCTTCCTTCCTCAGTATACGCTGCAAAGCAAAAAGTATTACCAGAGTATATCTACAGTGCAGGCATAGCACATAGTAAAGGGGCAGTACAAGCTAAACTTCCAAAAATCCTAAACTTTCTCCCCCTAATGCAGGAAATTAGCAGCAGATACATTTCAAATAAAGATATTTTCTACATNACCACTGCTGCCGTTGGTTCTAAAGAAATACTTCTGTTGTAATAAATCAACGCTTCGTCAAAATCTCTTGATTTAAATGCTTCGTTTCCTTTCTCTTTTTCTTGATTTGCTTTCATTGATCTTCCTTCCTCAGTATACGCTGCAAAGCAAAAAGTATTACCAGAGTATATCTACAGTGCAGGCATAGCACATAGTAAAGGGGCAGTACAAGCTAAACTTCCAAAAATCCTAAACTTTCTCCCCCTAATGCAGGAAATTAGCAGCAGATACATTTCAAATAAAGATATTTTCTACATATTTGAACATCGTAGAATTCGCCTGTGCAATCAGATTTTTTATGCCATTAACGATTATAAAGATACAGCTGGATTCTGAGCGACGAGTTTCAGATGTGTTTAGCCTAAACACGGGGAACGCAGCAGGCAGGCTAAAGAAATTGTATGCCATGCACCAATTAGAGAGGAATTTTTCATTGAATTTGATGATATTGGTCAGCTGATCTTTATCTTTGTTTACAAAAATCTTGTACAGCCCCTTTAACATGATAAGAATTCTTTATGTTATGATAAGAAGTCTTGAGCCATATGAAAGGCTGCAAATTGTAGAAACAAGAATTCTTAGGCAGGAAAACCATGTAAATGTGGGCAAGGCCTGTACTGTAAGACGAATACGATCATTATTATAAATTTCCCTGACACAATCTCAATCACGATCATTTTTTGTTAGTTAAAGTATCATAATTGTAAGTGTCATCCAAAGTAGGGACCAGATGACCTTGTATCTTTTCCTGCTTTGGATGGCACAGTAACGAGTAATCTTGTTTGTCTTTTGGTTGTTTTGATGATGATGATGATAAAAAATCACCATAGGCTATCATTATCAGATACCACATAGTTTTAAAACAAAAGACCAAGATACCTTGTTTATCAACAGTGGATGACAGGGATTTGTTGACATGGGGTATTCTTGCTTTTTCTGAGGGAACTTTGTTTACAACTTCATCCACTTTCTTAGCTTCTTCTTCTACATTAACCCTAGAAACAACAGAAAATTTTTTTCACAGTTATTCAGAAAAATGGTACTGCCTNAAGTAATAGCTCTGTTGTTCACCACCGCTGCCGTTGGTTCTAAAGAAATACTTCTGTTGTAATAAATCAATGCTTCATCGAAATCTCTTGATTTAAATGCTTCGTTTCCTTTCTCTTTTTCTTGATTTGCTTTCATTGATCTTCCCTCTTCAGTATACGCTGCAAAGCAAAAAGTATCACCAGAGTATATCTACAGTGCAGGCCTTACACACAGTAAAGGGGCAGTACAAGCTAAACTTCCAAAAATCCTAAACTTTCTCCCCCTAATGCAGGCAAGTAGCAGCAGATACATTTTAAATAAAGATATTTTCTACATGTTTGAACATCGTAGAATTCGCCAGTGCAATCAGATTTTTTATGCCATTAACGATTATAAAGATACAGCTGGATTCTGAGCGACGAGTTTCAGATGTGTTTAGCCTAAACACAGGGAACGCAGCAGGCAGGCTAAAGAAATTGTACGCCTCGCGCCAATTAGAGAGGAACTTCTCATTGAATTTGATGATATTGGCCAGCTGACCTTTATCTTTGTTTACAAAAATCTTGAACCGCCACTTTAACATGACAAGAATTCTTTATGTTATGATAAGGATTCTTGAGCCATATGAAAGACTGCAATTATAGAAACAATAATTCTTATGCAGGAAAACCATGTAAATGTGGGCAAGGCCTGTACTGTAAGACGAATACGATCATTATTATAAATTTCCCTGACACAATCTCAATCACGATCATTTTTTGTTTGTTAAAGTATCATAATTGTAAGTGTCAGCCAAAGTAGGGACCAGATGACCTTGTCTCTGTTCCTGCTTTGGATGGCACAGTAACGAGTAATCTTTTTTGCATTTTGATTGTTTTGATGATGATAAAAAAATCACCATTGTCTATGATTATCAGATATCACATAGTTTAAAAACAAAAGATCAAGATACCTTGTTTGTCAACAGTGGATGACAGGGATTTGTTGACATGGGGTATTCTTGCTTTTTCTGAGGGAACTTTGTTTACAACTTCATCCACTTTCTTAGCTTCTTCTTCTACATTAACCCTAGAAACAGCAAAAAGTTTCACGTTACTTCAGAAAAATGGTACTGNTAAGTGTCAGCCAAAGTAGGGACCAGATGACCTTGTCTCTGTTCCTGCTTTGGATGGCACAGTAACGAGTAATCTTTTTTGCATTTTGATTGTTTTGATGATGATAAAAAAATCACCATTGTCTATGATTATCAGATATCACATAGTTTAAAAACAAAAGATCAAGATACCTTGTTTGTCAACAGTGGATGACAGGGATTTGTTGACATGGGGTATTCTTGCTTTTTCTGAGGGAACTTTGTTTACAACTTCATCCACTTTCTTAGCTTCTTCTTCTACATTAACCCTAGAAACAGCAAAAAGTTTCACAGTTATTCAGAAAAATGGTACTGCTTCGTAAAAATAGATTTGTAGTGGTACTGCTTCGTAAAAATAGATTTGTAGTGGTTCTTACAAAACAGTCAACAAAACTAAAGTCCCAAATTATCACGTGAGATTTGCGAAAAATGCAATTAACAGACCTCTTAGTAATTCTACAAATGAGTCTCAATCAAGTGATATTTTTATACATTTTTCAACTAGAGGTCTCATTGAGTGGCATTAGAGCTTCTATCACTGCTGTGCACATTTGAAAATTCCACAAAATGTAATAAAATATCGTTTGATTCAGATTCTCTTTCAGAATAGCTAAAGGTCTATTACTCATCCAGTACGCTTTAGTTGTTTTTATTCGTGGATGTTTTCAAGCAACGTCTATTTTGAGACAGACTTTAATTTGATTTGAGCACATCTCATTTCATTGCAGTTTTTACTAAAGAACCAAAAGAAAATCGAAAAAGAATATAAAATACTTTGCTTACTTTTCCCATTCATCGTATGATCTTGGAGCAACTCTTTTTGAGGAAGCTTTCTTCTTCGTTGATTCAGTCTACATTGAAAAAATAGATAAAATATGTATAAACATTATTTCTTGAAATATAATATAAGCTTTACCATTTTAAAGAAAATACTAACTTATTCAATATAAATTTGAGCCTTTTAACAAAAAAAATTTAAAAAGTACTTTGAAAATTTTAAATCATTGATTTAATTTGATAATATCTGCACATCTGTATGTACATCTGCAAATCCTTGCACACACAGAATAGACATACAGCACAGGCCCTACACACAGTAACATAGTTTTCCTGCATTAGATCTTGTTTAGAAAAATTTACAGTCTTTCATATGGCTCAAGAATTCTTATTGTAATGTAAAGATTCAAATCACGTTATTGTGAGCAAGGACTTTACTTTAAAGGGTCTGTTTCATCCAGCATACCTTGCACGTGCCGTCTCCTGGTTGGTCTTCGTTGTAGCCATTTTCATCAAAAGACATTCTCAAGGCGTTATAAGAATTTTGACACACTATTCATATTCAGGCAAGAATTCTTGAGAGGCATGAAAATCATGAAACTTTTCGAACAAGAATTTTTAAGAGATAACGATATTCCCCCAGAATTCTTAAGAAGCCTAGGCAAAATGACAGCATTAATGTGTGCTAAGCCTGTACTGTAGGAAACCATCAAAGCAAAAGAAAAAATCCGAGTTACAACTTTAAGAAATAATTTTCAACATGTTACAGACCTTTGACTGAGCTGCTACATTTTCTGTCTTTGCTGTAGAGCGAACTGGAGGGAATTCAACGTGAGAAGTATTTTCTTCTGATTTTTTCAGGAGATTTTTATCCAGGTCAGCCATCTGGTTTGTCCATGTCTGAATTACAGAGAAATATGAGATAAGATAAGGAATGCAGAGAAAAATACTACTTATGGAATACAGAAAAAATAGTGTTTTCCAAAGAAAGAACCACCATTCTCAATGTACAACTTCTTTGATATCATTTACTGTAGCATGCAGACACCAATGAACTATTTCATTACAGTGTAAAAAAATATCTATTGAGCCCTCGGGGGGCTTATCTAATCTTAGAAACTCCAAGGGGGGCTTAAAAGAGAGGGAAGTTATCAGAGAGGGGCATATTACTGTAACAAAGTCAAATCACACTAAATGATAGCTTTTTAGTTCTTCACCACATATTTTGCTGAATCAATGTGCAATTTTTTGAGTCAAATGCAAAGATTTAACACATTTTTTCCCCAAACCATATCAAAATCAACGTGCAAACTTGTGCAGCTAAATAATGTAAATGCAAAATCTTTAGTAACCTCTGGCATTGGACTACATAAATAGAGAGGGGACCATATCTAAAATTTTGGCTGAGAAGGGCGGGGCTTATTAAAGAGGGGCCTTAATAAAGAGGTAGCTACATAGAGAGATTTTATGGTAATTCAGCGAGAAAAAGAATTTGTATGTGTTACCTGGAGATCTTCAAGCAATAATGAACTTTCATCTTTCTTTATTTCATCCACTCTTTTAACTTTGTTTTCTTTTAGCAAGAGTTTGCTTGAAGGAAAAAGATTAAGGATAATTTTACTCATTGAGATGTGAGATTCAGACATACAGTATACATCGTTCACACAAAATTACAAGCATGCAGAATGTTAAAAAAATAATGGACAAAGATGTTACTCACCTCTCTGGGTTTAATGATTCCAACCTCTTTTCAGTGAATCTTATTAGATCAGGATATGTTCCTTCCTCACCAGATCTAGAAATATAAGAAAAAGCATGATATACTTTCTCTCTTATTTTTCATGATAAGTTGAGATAATTATCTCAAACTAGTTGGTGATCTTTTGCTGATTAAGAAACAACATTTGCTATTCTAAAATGAATCTAAAATGAAAATTGAAGGGCAATCCTCTTAAAATGAATCAAATATATGAAATAAGAATCTTTCCTTGAAAAGATCTTCAAGGGAAAAAATTTGGAAACTTGTCCTGAACCAAGTACCTTACACAAAAAATATAGCAATAACAGCAAATCACATTGACATCTTCTTTCTCTAAAAATTAGAATCATTCAGGGTTGCTACATTTTCAAGGAAATAACTTCTGACCCATAAACAATAATATCAAGCTAAAACTTAAATGCTTTGCTAAAATACCAACCTGAGAATTTGAAGTATTTTTCCTATTTCCTTGGCATCATTACATTTTTCAATATATTTGTAATCAAGATGAGATATTGGTATATTGCTATCTGATCTACAAAGTCCAAAAACTGCTTCCATTTTGATTAACAATGGTTAATCTAAAAAGAGGAGAAGATAACACATTAGAATAACAAGGAATTATGACTGAAAGTTGGATTAATTTGATATAACAAGCATTAATAGCTGCATAAAGTTGGCAAGTTGAAGGCTGAATTCTTAGTTTTCACAGCAAAATATCTTCATTTTAACAGATTTCAAAAATGTGCAGATAATAGTATAGATTGTCTTGAACAGAAAATGAATACTCCAGTATCTCTAACGATGGTATGATCTTTTTGTGTTCACTAAAGTGATTTTTATTTCAAATGTTCTTGCACCTTATACTATAGTCTTCAATTACAGATACAAAAGGTTTTACTGGTTGTCTTTTTACCAATGCTGAATTATTTTTTTGCGAAAAGTTTGTATACTGATAATATATCATCCATGCATCATGTATGAGCAATATTTTTGCAGTCTTAATATTTACAAGATACAATTTCAACAATTTTTGCACATTTTGTCTGCCTGTTGGTCATGAATGGAACAATATTTTGCTTATCAACACCATTTCTTGAATCCAATTAAAATCCAGTGCACTTAAATAAACCTGTTAACACTGTTTGCATTGAATTCCATACAAATTTGGTATCATATGACCCAGGCTCCGATATAGGGAGGACAAGTTGCTCCCTCGCACCCCCTCATAAAACAAGCATGCCCCCCTCAAAATTTTGCTGATTTCCCTAGCTTTTTTCATCTTCCACACAGATTGATGTTTATGTGCTCCCACCCACTCTGTTCCCTAGTTTCCGCATTTTTATATAAAGTTTCCCGTGCTTCCTGTCCTTTCTAAGTCCTGCTCCTTAAAAGCCGTATCAGCGCTTTCCGTATCTATAAACGGAAAAGAAATGCAAGATAGAACATTTTCGATTTAGGCCCATTTGCCCACACGTCAGAAACAACCACCGGTTTCGTGCTGCTAGTGAGTTTTGGGATACTTCATTGCAACAATGTTATAACAAATAACGCATCAAGGTACAGAAGTGTTTAAATAACGATATAATCGACCAGAAAGAGTAAAAATTGTTTTATACCTCCATGCAAAGTTCTTCTTGGAAACGCAATGGCAAAATTGTTAACTTTGGCGCGGCTGATTGTTACGAGGCTAGCCTCACTTAGAGTCTTTGGCTCCTTCCTAGCAACATTAATTTGCCCCGCAGCAACCGCTCTCGTATTTGCCAAATATGGTATGCTGGTATAGCTTATTCCATTTTCTTCAAAGAGCTCTGGCAAAAAGAGCAACTACTTTAACTAAGCATTCGAGTTTTGCTTGCCTTTGTCCATTTCGAAAAAACATCAACCTTTTTTGGTAAACTTAACAAGTGGAAAATGTTTTATCTAATTCAGAAACTTTAGCTACCAAACGAACACTATCCGCCACAGACTTGTTCCGGTTCAAGAGCGTTTACGCTACTATGGAGCAGATTATTTTACAGGTAGAAGGATGCATGATTCTTTTCCACGGGGCTGTTCAACTCCATCATCAAATATCCAGTTTTGTTTCAGTGTTTTTAATCTATCGATAATTCTTTTTGTTCACATGCAGATCAAACGTCTTAAAATTTACACCAAGATTAGACACGAAATGTCTTCAGTTTTCGAATTACTGTTTAAAAACGCAAAAAGACAGCCTAGCTGTATGAACCAGTATGAACAGCAGGGTTCAGAATAGATGCTCGAAAATGAAAACAAGACAAGAGAATTGAGAATGGCACTTCTTAAGATGAAGCCAGAGAAATTTTTACCATGATACATTCCATCTCAAAGAATGTCGATTGATTGTGTTGGAAAATTCACAACAGGGCCATGGTAAAAACTTCCCCTGTGCCATGGTCAGTGCAATAAGCTATTCTACGAAAGGATCTTAATCGAACGATATTATTGTACATTTTGTACGATTTGTGACGGAAGCCCTAACGCCACCCGATCTAACCTTTCATATAAAAATGTATAAAAATATCGCTTGATCCAGACACTCATAAAACAATAGCTAAAAGGTCTATTAGCGATCTAACACAAGAAAACGACAATTTAGCATTTCAGTCAATTATAAAATAAGGATAACACATACCATGAATGTATACTTTATCCTAAATGCAATAACTAGTTTTTGCAAGCGTGAAGGAAATTTAAGGAAACTTGTCCATGTTTTCTTGAAATCATGATTTCTTAATGTTTGTTTCAACTAAAGAACATTTTTTCCGTTCAATAACCACGAAGCTTGCTCTGTGAAATTCAATCAACGTTACTATCATACACATCTTCCTATTTGGTTCATCGTTAGTCCATTCGCTCTTTCCTTTAGTCCATTATTTCTTTTATAGTTCATCTTTCTTTGTTTCAGGTTCATCCATATCTACATCATCAAGATCTCCATAATCCTCTTCTTGGGGTACTTCCCCATCTTTTCCATCCCAAGCATCCTTCTTCCCTATTTCAGGTAACGCACCACCTTTCAATGGCTCCGTTCTTCCCCTTCCATACGAAACAGCCCTCAAGAGTTCATTGATACCACCTTCTTCAAATGGCCCAGTGAGCAGGACGAACATCTTCTTTCTACTGTTAACAACAGCCATAGCTGGGTACCCAAATCCACCAATACCGAGAGCTTCTTCCAATTTGGGATGAGCTCCTGCTTCTGTCCAAACCCATCCCCACATCTTCTTTCTGTACTTCTCTCCAAGTTCTTTCAACAATTTCAAATACTGATTTCTTCCCTCAGCCATTGAATCAAGGATATGTGGTAGAACTGAGACGACACATAATTGTTTATCTTGACATTCTGATTTGAGTGCATCATTTCCAGTTAATTCGATGATTTCTGGGGGTGGGATTGATTCCGCTGCTTTGTCATTCGCCCAAGCGATAATATCTGCAGCTGTTCTGCCTCCATCATAATCTTCTACTGCATTTGGATCTTTTGCACCAGCTGGGAATACTTTAATCGTTGGATATCCACGAACTTGATATTTGTTTGCGATGACTGTGTTTACTGTCGCATCAACTGCTGCAACCTTGACTTTGCCTTTTAGCTCTGAAGCTGCTTTGGCCCATTCTGGTGCTAATTGTTTGCAATGTCCACACCTGTAGATGATCAAAAATTGAAATGAATTCGATGAATCCAAAATGTCTGCAAAACAGTTAGAAATAACTAAGAACTACTTGCCAAATATAAAAAAGTTTTGTTTGAAAGTGCAGTTATGGGTTTCGTGTGTTTTTGCTTCCGGGTTTGCAGGTTTTGCAGATGTTGGTCTTGGTCAGCGTTGGCAGATTCTGGTACTCCTCAAAGCCCCCTCCTTTTTTCATAGACAATAATCAACTAACTTACCATGGAGCAAAGAATTCGACCAACCATAAATCTTTACTGGTGAAAACCTCTTTTTCAAAATTGTTATCATTCAATTCAATGACATCATCTGCTGAACCACTTCCACCACTTTGAGACTGTTGAAAAGAGAATTTAAGAAATAAATATGAAGAGAAAAGTTATTAAAATCTATGAAACTTGAATAAAGAACTTTGATGACAAATTTCCAAATGACCTGTCATAAAATCAATGCACAAGCATTCTTTGTGGTGAATAATTTCTGCTACAACTTTCAAACTAAGAAACCATTTTTCAAACCATGTATCAAACAGTCTCAGTTCTGCTCAGCATCAGGATTTGCATTTTACTTTTCTTTTAACTGCAACTTTTCTTTTGCGTTTGATTCCTTGATTAATAATAAATGTCATTCATTGTGGGAACTCGCTGACTACATGTCCTTACATGCAATGAGTGGCACAGTAGCTGTATTCGTTGCATTTTTCTGCTTTTAATTGATATAGGGAAAAGACCAAGAATTTGAAAGTACTGTAAACAGAGCATAGGAATCAAATCTTTGAACAGATTGAATGATTGGCTGATGCATCTTTTGTTTGATTCAATGGCTTGAAAGGAACTTCAGGTACTTCCGTGAGTATTCAATGGCAATCATCAATATCTTGAATATTTTCAAAATTAATGAATCCTAAATCAGCATTGTGAATCCCAAATCAATGGAGGAAAAATTGTACAATTCATGAAAGTTTTCATACCTTGCCTCTGCTGCCTCCTCTTCCAGCTAGACGATCATTCACAGTTTGTTTCAAGATATTCATTGCTTCATTTACGATACCTGAGGCTGTCCTTGCACCTGCAAAACAGAAAATGATACTTCTTTACAACACTAGACTGGACACAGCAACATGGTTACCTTACCAATGAGGAGATCTTCTCGCTGGTGACCCTGGTGTTCTGCTTTATTATGGCCACTTGGATAGGGCATACGTTGACTCTGTGATGTCATCATGCTACAAGTTTTACTGGTACATAAAATTTTGTAAAGTTTCATATCAGATAGCTTTCATTTCTTCAAGAATCATCAATGAATTTTCAAGCCAAAACTTACCATTGTAATCTCTAGGTGAATTTTTATTACTTCCAAAAATTTTAATTGTTGGAAATCCTCGAACATTGTAAGGTCCTCCGACAGAAGAATGCTCATCCATGTTAACAGCACCAACTTTGACAATTCCCTGTTGAATAACGAAAGGTTTTATTGACTTGTGAGGGGAATTGCTAATGTAGATTTATGTACAGGGAGATTCAGAGAAATGTCCCCCCCCCCAATTTTTATAAATTATTGCAGGAAAAGTACTTGCGCTATGATTACAAAAGAATATCAGCCATTGTCTAGATCCATTTTAAAAGCTGGATAAAGAATCTACCATTTGAGTGTCAAAATTGCCAAAATTACCTTCAATGCCGTAGCAGCTTTCTTCCAATCTGGTTCTAATCTTTGACAGTGACCACACCTGAAAACAAGACATTCATTTGAGTCATCTGGACACAAGTCCTTATATCAGATGGATGCTAGTACCTGCTTTTTATATGATGCAAATTTGTTACTTAACAAGACAAGATACATAGTGATATTGGGTTCATCTTTTTAGAAACTTTAAGGACAAACACAACTAAACTGTATAAATAAACTGTCAAATCATAACTGCTTTAAATAGGATAAATTTTATAGTTTTGATGACCAGGTTTTTGGAAAACAAAATTGTTTTAATGTCTCTCAAAATTGGATTCCTTTTTTCACTGCTTTGGAACATACAGTACTTTCTTCCTCTTGCTTCAAGCTTCATTTTTTTCAAGATATTTGAATCAACATAATGTTACATCTATTTTTCGGTTTTTTTGTTTTTAACTCTTTTCTTTCAGTTGGAAACCATGGAAATAAACAACTGGGGTTTTTGCATGTTTTGCATGAAGGGGGATTTAACTATTTTTGTATTGGGTATGTGCCGTCAAACAGGGTATCATTTTCAGGGTATCCAGTCAATTTTTGCTGATGTGCTCCAAGACAGGGTAATGAATTTGAAAAAATTGCTCCTGCACGGGGTAAGAATATTTCTACCACAATGGTACACCCTTTTACATTTATTGGTCTTGTGCCCCCCCCCCCAAGGGACATCACCTCTAAAAAGTTATATATTTGTCAGGAAAGGTACTTACCATGGAGCGTAAAATTCTACAAGCCAGACATCATCACTCTGAATAACTTCCCTATTGAAATTGCTTGCTGTTAAAACTACAACATCATCACTGCCTGAGTAGTCAGCTATACATAAAACAAATGCTGATGACAGAAATGCCACCACGCCTGAAAGAAGAAGAGAGACCAGATTTTAACAAGTGGGCAAACAGGTGTTGCAAAAAAAGAAATCATTTGTCTCTGTATCAATCAAACAGATATTTAGGTTCTTACACAAACATCATAGGAATCCTCTTAGTATTGGGAGATACTGTATCTTGCATCTGCATGTAACCGAGAAGATCCCTTTGCTAGGTAAATGTCCTGAAACAAGTATTTCCTGAATAGAAAGTTTTTAAGTTGAGCATGCAAAATGAAGCCGTATTACAAGTTGAGCAAAAAAATTTATAAGTTCTGAATTTAAGAAAATAGACCGATAACATGTATTTTGTGTTTTTAGCATCTACTTTAATGCAGGCAATACAGCTCGTTTGCACACATGCTGTAATCTGGATGTAGCTTCGACTGAAAATCATTTTTTCCATAAATTGCAAGTAGTCTACTCTATTGCAGAATAATTTTGGTATGCAGACACTTCCTCTTTGAAAAATCAAAATTTCTTCTTTACAGCTTGTTAATTCAGACTTTTGCTTAAAATGGATTATATTTAAATGGAATAAATATATTTCAACCAAAATATCACAGTACTGTGACCAAAGAATTTAGTGAAAAAATTTTTGGCCACCCCACCCTAAGTAATTCAGATAAACAATATTATTGAACCAAATTTTGGTTCAAAAACTATTTAGCATCCAAAATTTTGAATTTTAATGTATGAAGTTTTCTCTCTTCTCAACGTGCCATTATCAATTTATTCTGCATTTCCAATTTGCTTTATTATAAAGACTTAGTAGGATGGCGCTTAGACTCTTCAGGCTTTGCATATAGTTAAAGAAAGTTTTGCATTTAATGATTTGATTGACAGACAACAATTGTATTGGCATAAAAATTTCGAAGTCCTTTGTGTGCGATGAGACTCACATAACAAAAGAGAGGATGGGCCTAAACCAAATGCCGATATGGGCCTAGCCACCACAACAGATGATATGCTTTCCCTCCCCATGGGGAACATTATCTTGGCCGTTCATACTCACATTGAAGAGATATCTTCATCTTGTTCTTCTGCTTGAAGCACCCTTGTCTACCAGTTGTTTATCTTTTCAAAAAATAAACGAATTGTCGGGCAATGCAATGAGACCGGTCCGCTTTACTTCGGTGCAACAATCACAAAGTGTCGTCAACGTGTTTTTCGTAGAACGAAACTCGTCATCAGGGATCTGGGAAAGAGCGTTGCCGTGCGTGGTTGCTTCTGATTGGCGGAAACATTCTTGCTACCCGCTTAGAACACGTTTTAGGTGTCATGGTGTCATGAAAAAAACATACAAAAAGATATAATAAACAAAAGAAAGGAAATATAGGTTTTCACTTCCAAAATGAGTAGATCTTGCGAATTCTCGTTCAAATTTGGCAAGGGCTGTAAAGGGAAGGAAGGTCCAAAAAGCCAGGAAAAATTCTTGTGAATTTTAGGGAGCAGACATTGAAAAAGAGCAAGGTTTCTAAAACTAGCTGCAGATGAAGTTAAATAAGTGCTGCCCAAATTTTGTTCAAATGCAATTCTGCATATTCTTCAAAGAATAGATGTTGGAGCGGAGTTTTGCCAAGACAAATTGCAGCTTTTTGAGTTGAAAATAATTCAAATACAATGAGAACTGTTTGCAAATTCAAGACTCAAATGATACTCATTAAAACTCAAGACAACATCGGTCTCAATTCAAGTGCTAATTATCACGATACAGTTTCTACTTTTCCAAAGCCATTACCAACAGGGGTAAAATAGAATGGCATTTATCCCATAGAAAATGGCTTGGAAACATTTTGATATAATATTTTTACAGTCAGTCTTCCTTGTAATCAAATGCATTTTGCAGGACTCTTGAAGGTGAACAGTGTCAGACGAATAAGTTCCGTTTAAAGATCTTTGAAACTTTGAATGTACCGAAGAAAAGGTATGATTTGCAATTTCATTAATATTGCTTCAAACGTATACAAATCAAAAACTGTTGGATCACTAAACGTTTTGATTTCAACCTTCATCGGTAAAAAACTAAATCAACAAGAAAATTAGAGGTCCCATTTAACAAAACCCACAACTTTTGCAACAATTAGCTTTCATCCAAGGTGGATTGTAATCATAACAATATCCATCTTTGGCCCAAGTAGCACAGTTCACATTTTTGTCACCCTTTGTAGTTGGTCCTTTGATTGGTCTGGCTGTTGGTTCTGGCGTACACGATCCACAACGTTTGCAACAATGTTTTTTTACCCATTGATTTTCAGAGCAATATCCTGCTTTGACCCAAGCAAGACACTTTGTATCTTTGTCACCATTTGTAATTGGTTCTGTGGTTGGTGTTGTTGTTGGTCTTGTCCCTTGTCTCCTTGTTGGCACAGTCGTTTGTACAGTAGTTGGCACAGTGGTTCGCACAGCTGTTGGCACAGTCGTTTGTACAGTAGCTGGCACAGTGGTTGACACAGTTTTTGGCACAGTTTTTGGTCCAGTTGAAGGTAATGGTGTACACAATTTACAACTTATGCAACAATTTTCTTTCATCCATTGATTGTATGAGCAAGTTCTTTTATTGGCCCAAGCTGCACAATTCTTATTTCTATCAACGCCTGTCTCTGGTCCTGATGTACACCAATGACAACTCTTCTTGCAGTTTATCGTCATGTAAGTTTGATGTTCGCCATATTTGCAGTGCCCTTTTCGAGACCAGTTACCGCAATTGCTATGGTTGTCTTCACAAACTGAGTAATAAAGAAATTGAGAAGTCAGGTAAAGTCAGGGAAAAATCGCTGTTGGGGAAAATCGGTATGTTTGATATCAAAAATGCTCTCTCTGGGATTATGGTGAAATGCCTGAAGCTCCCTTTGATCAATTCAGTTGAGAGAACAGGCCAATAACATTTTACAAGAATTATTTTAAATCTTTTGAAAGATTTGAGCCCTATGCTGAAGAAAGTGGGGTTGTCTTTTGTAAGATAATGACGGACTTACTCGAGGGTATTGGTGGTTGTTTTGATTCAGGTTTTTGGGTGGCTTGGGTCACAGGCTGTTGTGTTGGTACAGTTATTGGCACAGTTGTTGGTGCAGTTCTTGGCCCAGTTGTACATAACTGACAACTTTTCCTGCAATTTCTTTTCATGTAATTGCGATATTGACCTCTTTGGCAGTGTTCTTGTTGAGACCAGTGAGCACAATCTCTATGGTTGTCTTCACAAGCTGAGAAATATAGAAATTGAAAAGTCAGACGAACAGACCGAACAGGGTTGGAAAATTTGGAGCGAAGGTATTGTGAAAAGAATCCAAGAGAATAAAGATTTGAACTAAGCTGGTTTCCTTCCAGGAATGTCCTCAATATCTTATTTTCCCAACCATATTTTGCAGGAAATCCCAATCAGTTTGTTTTAGATATACAGCTGATGATAAAATTCCACTCTTCCCCAGCCTAACGCCGGATCACAGATGGCCCATTTCTTCCATTGGGTTATATCTGTAGTAAAGTTAGAGCAGTTAGAGTAGCAGTGCAAATCAAGTGTCCCCAAAGACAGATTACCTAAATTTCTGTTTTGTCAAATAGATCAAGAACCAAACAATTTTCCCTGACATAGCTGATCTTGTACTTGGTTTAATGATTACCAAATTTAAATCTTTCATTGCTGCCAGGTTTTTAATCATACTGCAAAAAGCACTGATGATTGCCAGATCAATTTCTTTGTGCATGTTAAGCTTCTGGTTTGACAGAAAGAAATGCGCAATAACATTGGAGACCTCAAGGATAATAAATAGTCTGAAAATTTTGACTCTTAGGCAAGATTGACTATTTTGCTTAAAGTATAGCTCAAAATGGTTTTTTAACGTGTAATTGTTTTACTTTGTACCATCAAAAGCAAAAAATTATCATCTTTAAATGTTTTTGGGTAATTAACAAAGCAAGTCAAAATGGAATGTTATCAAAGGTGTTACAAGCGATTTTTGGTGATTTTTCAAACAGGAGTATTTTTTGGAACACCCGGTAAGTTTTTGCGTGAAGCAAAGGGTGGGTTGCATTCATTCAAAGGATAATAGAAGACTCACTCGAGGGTATAGGTGGCTGTTTTGAGCCAGGTTCTTGCGTCACTGGCTGCTGTGTTGGCGTTGGTCCTCCTTTCTTGCAGTCCATTCTCATATCAGGTTGTGCACCTGAAAGGTAAAAGAATTGCTAAATTAAGATATTTTGAAGAAGTTCGGGCTTCTTATATAGGTGATCAGTTCAAGAAAAAAAACTTGGCGCCCGTTTAGGCCTTTTAGTTCCAAACATACCCTCCTGAGTCGAAGAGAGCTGTACCCTATCAAGTGACATGTTCCTGTTACGACATCAGATATAATGTCTTACCGTAAAAGCTCTATTTAGCCCCCTTCTCTATTACGCCTCCACTCATACCAAGGCCATAGGTTACCCAAGATTTACATTTATTTAGCTAAGCAAATTTGCGTGTTAATTTTGAAAATGATATGGTTTGGGATAAAAACTGTCGAATTTGTTTATTTGACTCGTAGGTCGTATGTTGATTCCACAAAATAAGGGGTAAAAGAACCAAAGAGCTACAAATGTGCATCGTTATCATTTGAATTTGTGAATAAGCCCCCTTCTCTAATAAGCCCTCCTTTCTCTAACCCCCCCCCCTTTGGATTCTCCAGGCTTGAAAGAGCTTGTACGGCAATTCATTTCTATCAGGATATATTCCTAGCAAGCATGGTGTGATATGTAAAATGCTGCTTTTTTATTTAGAAAATATAAAACGATTGTTACTTAACTGACCTTTATAACACCAATGATATGTATTTTTGCATGGAAACACTTCTTCCAACAAGCCATACAGCCCAGGATCATATCTCAACAGCTTGTCTCTTGTATTGATGTTGTTATGAATACCATTAGGAGGATCGGCAGAAATATGACAATTAAAGAAGCTTTGAGCTCCTTCTGCAAAGTATTCCCGCACTGTATCCATAGCGTATGTGTACTTCCAAAGCCCTTTTCTTTTGGCATTGTTGTAATGACGTTGCAGTTTCGAATAAAGACCATC
>REGL01000128.1:191579-207333 GCA_004194395.1 Aurelia aurita complex sp. Pacific | reverse complement strand
GCATTCCACTGGCTTGTCTTTGACTCGATGAGGCCATGTTGTTTTGTTCCGTTCCCAAAAACTGCAATCTTTCTCCAACCTGTAAAACGAAATTAAAGGCAAATTACCAACAGAAAACGTCCTCTGCTGAAACAGCGATGTTGAAAGTATGCGAAAACTTACTTACTATGATGATTAAAGAAATGAAAAAACTTATAGAAAATATTTTACCTTCGTAGTCGCGACGACGTAGATTCTTGCTTTCTGCGTAGTGAACTTTCTGAGTACGACGAAGAAAGGGGTTTCCTCAGAGCGCCGCGCTCGCTCCAGCCTCCTGTTCGTCGTCGTAGTGAGCTGCGTTGTGCAATCGTAAGTTCACTAATGAGTGACAAGAACGGGGAGGAACGGGGAGGATTGCTCAAAAATTGCTTGTTTTTCTTTTTGAGATTCGAGTAAGGAAATCTTTTTTGCCTGACAGCAGCGCAGCAGCATACACAGTAACCTGATAACCAGACCCTACTAAGGAAAAAGTAGTTTTTCTTGGTAGGGTCCCAGGGTCTGGTTATCAGGCGACATACATACACAGATACACAGATGAAAATCTTACGTTGCCTTTGAACGAACGGTGGTATATGTTGAAAGGACATGACAGACTTGCTGCAAAGTGAGTCTCTCTCATTTGGCTATTCGAAAAGCAATCAAGAAGAAGGAGTGAGCAAGAGCAATGGAAGCAAGCGTAGCGAGGAGAGCTGTCCACTCGTTCCATTTGCTGATTTCTCCCTTGCTCTTTTGCCTGATGAGGTTGTTTTGG
Organism: Aurelia aurita complex sp. Pacific; assembly: GCA_004194395.1. Taxonomy (NCBI): domain Eukaryota; kingdom Metazoa; phylum Cnidaria; class Scyphozoa; order Semaeostomeae; family Ulmaridae; genus Aurelia; species Aurelia aurita complex sp. Pacific. Next base: position 206,543 of record REGL01000128.1, on the reverse strand, counting down.
TTTTTGGCTTGGAGCAATGTCTAAGGACACCCGTAAGGACATCATGACAGAGATCTAAAAAGTATATAAAGGGGTCTGGGCAATCTAAATATAGCCAATTGTATTCAATTGGATTTGGTCTCGGATTTGGTGATCTCAATAGCCTGTGACACATGGTCTGCAATGCTGCAACGGAGGCTTTGATCTCAATTGATGTTCAAAACCTGTCAAAACAACTGAGCATTCGGCCTTCTTAGGATCTTTTGATTACAACAAAATTTCAATAAAATATGGCGTCTTGCGTCGATCAGAACGGTGAATCCCCTTTAAAGCATGCATTTAGGCGCATTACGAAACTGCCGGAATCAAAGGAGGACGAAAAAGGAAAATTCCGAAAACAAAATTATGGTCAGCTTAGCTACGATTCAACTGAGATGCATAAAAGCATAGTCAATGATAAAAATCAGACATTTTGCATTGGTAAGCAGCAAAAGGACTTTATTTCAAATCCTCTTACATTTTCAATAAGTATTACACTAAATAACATGATCGTTTCAATCTTTTGCAAATTACTTAATTCTTTATTGTATATCGCAGTCAGAAATATATCCATTTACTAAACGTATTCTGTGTTTCAAAATAGCCAGATTTCGACCGGACATCTTAGGAATATAGTCCAAAACAGAGGTGCTGTCATTCCTTCGTGTTAACGATCGCCAAAGTAGATCCCACAATTCACTCGCAGTTAAATTGTTCCAATATTTTAATCGGTTAACAGTTTCTTTTCTAAATATACACAAATTCTTCAATAACTTCAAATGATATGGGTCGTATTTTTCAAGCAATCGATATCCATGAGAAAATCCATCTTCATTATCAATAAATACAAACAAACCAGATTTTGATTGCAATAAATTTTCGATTGGTTCCATTAAGCTTCTTGAGTACCACTGCAAATTGAAAAGATTGCTGACGACACGATCAAAATTTCCAATTAGATAATCAAACAGTACCATATCTGACCACTGTAATAAATGTAACAAATTGCGATAGTCTGACCCACAAAATGAAGTATTTTTATTGATTCTAAAATCGTCTTTCATCAATATTTCTGAAATATAAACGGGAAACGTTTCGTCAATAAATCTGGTCGCAACGACAACTTTTAACTCCTCCCAAGAATTCTTTTTGATATCAATATGGCTCCAAAATTCATCACTTTCATTGATCAGTAATAATTTCGGTTCCAGGATATTTCGTAATCCAAGTAACTTTCCAAAATGGAATGAAAATAATTCGCCTTGAATTTGTTCTAAATTTTGACGATATCGAATACAAATTTTATTTCCATCAGATAAAATTCCCAGTCTGTTCTGCATTCGACCACACCCATATTGTGTCTCTGTTAATTTCTTTCCAGATAAATTCAATTGCAATGAATCTGAATCTTGAGCGAAGGATTTCGTCAGAGTTTCTTCTAATTCGTTACACCAATAATTTGAAGTTTCATCGAGAACTTCTCTTCCCTCTGATGACTTCAAACACATTGATTCATTTTGAACAAATTTGACGAGGAGAACAACAATCCAACTTGCTTTTAAAGCAGCTTTAAAGTTACTGCAAGCCATAGTTTACAGCTTGGTCAGAGCATAGCGAGTTTCTTATGTAACTGCGGGCAGAATCTGCCGGCAATTCAATATTTATGAATGAATCACTCCAAGAGGCTAGTTCCAACTTTCTGAGCTGCATCTGCATCTGCATTCAAGACAAGACTTCTGGATGACAAATGAATAACAGCGGTGCATTTATGAATGTTGCTTCTCAAAACTTCAGCAAACTGCTCAAAGTTCATCGTCCGCCATTGTTAAGGATTTAGAACTTTTTCAACCAAGTTCCATCAAACCAATGCAAGAACGTACAAGACTTTTAGATGACAAGCAAAGACCCCAAATTGATTCTAGATCATGATTTATTCTCAAAGTTTTTGTGAAACATCACCAGCCTTGTAAAAGCATTCTTCGTCTGCTTCTGTAACAATTTAAATTGAAAGCAAAGTGATTTCATGAAAACAATGCGAGCAAGGCAAGTACTTCCAGCTGATACCGTAATCCAAGAACAGGGCTGAATTGATAAATGTTGTTTTTTAAAAATTCTTGAAAATATCAACCAGCTGCTTCGAAGACACACTCCTCATCTGCAAATTGCTAAGAATTTAAACCAAACGCCAGCCAACTATCATAAACCCAGATAAACAATGAAACAACTTACGACAGACAGTAACCTCTAATTTGCGTTAAATCAATGGATAAGTTCCTTCTTTGATACTCAAACCACTGGTTTTATCGAATTTCCATTACATACATCAAGGCCGTCCGTGGCTGACAATCTTATCCAACTTCTGCAACCACTTTTATCGATTTCCAAATATGACAGTCTCCTTGCTAGCTCCAATAACCATCACAACATCAATCAACTTCGAAGATTCTTTGTGTACAAGGCTTTGCGTCCCGATAATGCGCCTTGTTGTTTATACTAGCTCGCTTCTTCTTGATGTGCCCGAGTGCATGATTAGGTATGAGTTCGTGCAAAAGTCCACATTGAATGAGAGGAAAATTGAATAGCCACGAAAACATCAACCAACTTCAAAATCTCTTTGTGTTCAGAATTCTGCTTCCTCATAATATGCCTTATTGTTTATGCTAGCTCGTTCTGTTTGAAGTGCCGATCAATGTGTGTGTTAACTCTTCATAACAGAAAACGAGCTGGTTCCCATTCCTCTTTCAAGCCACATATACTGCATATTAAGCCGGAGTTCCTGGTATGCTTCTTCACATTCATCAACGGAAAATACTTCGCAGCTTCGTTCAATGTTGTTGCAGAAAGATCTTTCAACTCTCCCACCTGCTAGCCTGCAGGCTAATACCTGCTGGCAGACGTTCTTCTCTATTTACAGTTATTGGCTCAATACCTCGCGCCAAGGAACTGGATTGTTGGTTTTCAAGGATAAGAGCATAAAAATCTACGTATAAATGATGTTAAATTTTTCATGACGTAGATGCACCAGCAGAACTATTTTAAGTCGTCTGCAACATCTTCAGCCCTGCCCTGCATGCTTCCTATCCAAATTCCTTTAGCAATATTGGCAATATGGACTGAATGTCTAGCTGCAATGAACTACCGGACACCTGGCAATTGGCTACGATAAATTGGCTATTATATGGTGATATGGTGTAGCTTGAAGTCTAACATATCGAGTTTCCCCTAACATGAATTTAACGAACATTGTTAGAGCTTTGTCTCTTTCATTTGATGTCAATATGAACAACTAACAAACCATTCAGCTTTTGTAACCTTCACAAGCCACCGCAGAGGCGGGAATCCGGTGTTAATGTACTGCAGGTGAGAGTTTAAAGGTAGTGTGGGTTGGCTGTAGGCGGGTGTTTGTTCCTCGTTTGGTCTGTGAGTCAGGCTAGGTGTTTACAAGTTGTCGTTCACTGAGGTTTCGTCACTGTTGACATTAATTGTGCGGAAAAATCGACTTTTTGTCAACAATCATTCACATTTTATTTCTCTGTGCCCCTAAACAAATCTTTCCATTTCTCCAAAAGTTGGTTCTTGGGATTTGCACAAAAATGCAACAAAACTGATCTCTATGAAGTGGTAAGCCTTGTAATTATTTGGCTCTGGCACCCAGGGTAGGGTAAGCGAGATCAGGCACTCTTATCATGTAATCATACGATCAAATAAGTATCGTTACCAAGTATCTATTGTAAATTTAGCTAAAAGTGCGTTGTCAGTATTTAGCTAAAAGGGCGTTGTCAGTATTTCCCGAGAGTTTGAAGGGCGTGGTCATATAAAATTTCCCCAGGGCTGCACCCCAGACCACTTTACTTGTCAAATGCTGGCTTCGCCGATGAATTATTTAATATTTGACACCATTATGAATGCTCCAAAGAATCTGGTCTGGAACTATCCACCAGACTTCGAAATCAACTGACAAATTTTATGGTGGCATTCTACTCATCATTTGAATACCAGAATTTATGAGTCTCCTTTGCGTTGATAACAGATGCTATTCGTCAGACCTTCCATTGTACATCCTTATAAGGTTATAACTCTGTGAATAATGTATTTGCAGTATCAAACGCAACCCACGGATGAAAAATACCGAAGCTAATAAGAGAACAATCTTTTATTGATATGACCCATCTAAAATACCTTACATCCTCATTCTAAATATCAACTATAGTCTGGAACATCAACCATAGTCCCCAGCGGGTGCGCCCTATTTGTAGATGGCGGGGGTTCAGACATTTTTTGGGTTTGGGAAACGCTGTCTTGTATACCTTTGTGTACGCTATTTGTGTCTAATTGATATATTTTTGGGGATTACTTCGAGAAAATTTGACCAGGAGAGTGCTAAGCTGGGTTTTTGTCCAAAATATTGCAATGCATTAGAGAAAAAGATACAAAACCTCTAACTCTTTCATGGCGTGTAGCAATGAGTAGATCTTTGGTTTCCGGAGTTCCTATAGGGAGTCCCCCTAGGTCGTGGTCAAACCAACAAACAGAGCGTTTGCATTTGAACAGGAGGTTTGAGTGGGGGCTTTTTTCTACCACTAAGGGCATCCTAAAGAGCTGATGGAAATGAGCTAACAATCTTTTATTGATTTGATTTAACGTTACCATCAAAATCCAAATATTAACTGGCCTGAAGCATTAACTACACTAACTAAAGCAGCCAAGGAATTTCCTAAAAATGGGGGTATCCAAAGTGCATTAGGCAACCAAAAGATCACATCGCAACAAGCTAATAAGCCTTCATTAAACTGAACCACAAGGTAGACATTATCATCAAAAATTCAAATATCACCTTCCGTGAAACACCTATCATACAAATAACAGAAATCACTAAACACAGCAGCTAGCAAATGGGGCAAGATAATATTTCTTGATTGAGGTGACCCAAAAGGTAAATCTATTGATCTAAAAATCAATTTCCCTGACAGCAACGAGCCAACAATCCTTGATTGAAATGACCCAAATGAGACACTCATGTCCTCCACAATCCAAATATTAACTTGCCCGAAGCGTCGGCGAGAAAATCAATGATCAAATTCAACTAACCAAAGATTTACCAACTTCTAACCAAATAGAATTAGGTTTTATGCAAGTATTGAAAGATTTTATACTGTTAAAAACATCAAAATGAAACAGATCGCATGGGTCAGCTTGCCCTGCTCGAATCATTGGCAACATTAAACCAGATAATACCTCGTGACACGCGTGATAATAGACTGAAATTAACACAAGTAAGAAATCATTAAAATCTCCTTTGAAGTCAAGAGAGAGCTTTAGGATCTGTAAAAGCTTCTTTCAAGGTAAATGGAACAAAAGCCAAATTGTACATGCCGTACATGAATAGAGTTTCCTCTAAAAATTACATTTTCCCTAAAGAAGTTGGCGTAATTCAACAACACACAAGAAAACTATCCGTTCGGAACCCCTCCCCGCTCTTTCCTCCTCCCCTTGGTCTTCCTCCGCAGTGACAATAGAGGCTGCACGCAGGCTACTGCTACAGTTATTAACCCATGAACAGAAATATCTGTCGACCTCTTGATAAATTTTCTAATCGTGTGGGGTATCAGATTAGACCNCCCTGACAGCAACGAGCCAACAATCCTTGATTGAAATGACCCAAATGAGACACTCATGTCCTCCACAATCCAAATATTAACTTGCCCGAAGCGTCGGCGAGAAAATCAATGATCAAATTCAACTAACCAAAGATTTACCAACTTCTAACCAAATAGAATTAGGTTTTATGCAAGTATTGAAAGATTTTATACTGTTAAAAATATCAAAATGAAACAGATCGCATGGGTCAGCTTGCCCTGATCGAATCATTGCCAACTTTAAACCAGATAATAGCTCGTGACACGCGTGATAATACACTGAAATTAACACAAGTAAGAAATCATTAAAATCTCCTTTGAAGTCAAGAGGGAGCTTTAAGATCTGTAAAAGCTTCTTTCAAGGTAAATGGAACAAAAGCCAAATGGTGCATGCCGTACATAAATAGAGTTCCCTCTAAAAATTACATTTTCCCTAAAGAAGTTGGCATAATTAAAAAACACACAAGAAAACTATCCGTTCGGAACCCCTCCCCGCTCTTTCCTCCTCCCCTCGGTCTTCCTCCGCAGTGACAATAGAGGCTGCACGCAGGCTACTGCTACGGTTGTCAACCCATGAACAGAAATAAATATCTGTCGACCTCTTGATAAATTTTCTAATCGCGTGGGGTATCAGATTAGACCAATCAACGCTTATGAATGTCTGAAGAGCAATCAAAGAACCAGGAGAATCTGGTAGATCTTCAGTTACAGGGCCAGCTCCTTTTATATGAATTCTCTTAAAATGTACAATTCAAAAACAAACAATATCCCCAAAAAACGATACCACAGGGTGCATGGTCCTTAAAATTGCAGGCAACCACTAAGGATAAATAAACGTTTGCAAAGGAATACTGCACACATTTTGGAACAACCTCGACTCAAAGCATTCTCTACATTCTGTCAGGGCCTAGAAACAAGGATGGATGGCCGATCGTCTTAGGGGTGGGCCTGGCAGGTGTATTTGCAAATTATCTTGAATTCAAGATAAGAGTGATATCAAGCCACATAACACGAACCAGGAAAGAAATTTATTCATGTTCTTGTTACCGATTTATAAATCTTTGATCCAATTCAACAGGCTTTAGATAAAAGATGACACGTTAATTCTTTTATTGTTATTGTTGGATTTTGCCACCTATGAAGTTTCTTCATTTCTAAGATATACTATAAGATATACGTGAAAGAGCTCCTGGCCTACAATTCTTACAAACACGATTTCTGCCTCTATATCTGATATGATTCGGTTCAATCAAGCCATTCTGGGAAGATTTCTAATAATCTATAACAAAGCTCTCTTTAAGTATGAACCAACGGGGTGGTCTGTGCCTATGAATTTCCAAATGCGGCCTTGATTGAAACTCAAATTAACCCACGTTTACATGACCTGGAGTGACTTCACTTCAATTTTGGATCAAATTATTGGCACAGAAATACGAAAATAAAGGAATTCAGTCAAGTGACAGATAATCAAAATATCAACAGATAGTGGATACATTGAGTTACTCCCACAACCAAAACTTACAATGATTCTATTCTTTTTTCATGATAAAATAATATATGAAATGCAGTCAATTGTAACCACAGAATTCGGAAGAGAAATTGATTTTCCATCCTGCTAAATTTTGTGTCTGTTTCAAGAAACCTGAATAACCATATTCAATAATTATTTGATAAAAAGATTAAGGATTTCGTTGTTGCAAAAGGCCACAAGCAAACCCATCAGAGTATGACATATGGGTATGACCTAGAACTGTAAATATAAAATAAAAAAAATGTTAGTTTACATTCTTCAATTATTTTATATTTCATGCTTTGGTAACATATTAGATTTACGAAAATCGATTATTTTTTGTGGCCTTTTCAATCAAATATATATTTTTCAAATATCGCATGATCAAAGGGAGAAGGAACTTATCCTAAATCAAGAAACATCACAAGCATGAATCTATTGACATATTGACATAATAGCCACACTAGCATTATTGTATTGTATTTTAGATGGAAGGCTCATTTAAAATCAGCAGTTGCTGAAAGGTTCCCCTTCTTAAATATGTGAAATCAATCAATTAATCAATCAATCAATCAATCAATCAATCAATAACTCAATCTACAGACAAACATTCTAAAGCGGACATGTCGATTCTTGGTTTAACCATGGCACCTATCAACAGCAAACAAAGAAAAACATTAGAAAAACGTTTAATTTTTAAGCTTGGTACTCTTTTCCCCAATGGACTCAACAAACAGTTTTCTTTTTCATAGGCATTTTCACTTTAACGTCATCTTTTCCTCCTTCGTAGCTTCCTCATGGCCAACCTCGTTCCCAAGGGTATCTGTTGTTTTCAATAGGAGGCTAGACCTCAACAGATACCCTTGGGATAGACTCATGACGTAAGTCCCTCTAACTTTCGCTGTTGTTGTTGTTGTAGATATCGCTTCAGTTGAGGGACTTATGTCCTTACGCTTCTGAAAACGGCAACTCAGCCCAATTTTTTGGGCGGCCAATCAGAGCGCAGTATTTCACAATAACAATACGTATCGCATTGTTTAAGCCAATCAAATTTGTCAAACAGTTGGCTGCTATGCTGGGTGCTGTGATTTGCCCATTTCTTTGGATTTACCGGACCAACATTTGGTAGCCTGCGTGCAGACTCAACTATCCTAAAGTGTAGAGTCTGCGCAACAAAGTCGAAACGCTTGTCCAGCCTCGTTTTGATGAACGTGATTTATCAATCAATTGTCACGCCGCGCGGTGCTGGCTCAAGTGGTTCAAAATGGCGAAGTGTGTTGCTGTGAGAAATTTAGTTTGGAGCGCTGAGAAGTTTAAGGAAGAATTGGAAATCGTTAAGTTATATTTTCGGGTTCCCAACATATTTGAGGATCAAGAAAAGGCCCTTTTTTCAAGGGAAGAGCCTTTACTTTAGTGCACGTACAGAATATGATTATGGGAAGTCGCTGATTTTTCAGGCCAGGCCAGGCCGTCCCTTGCTTTGTTTGCCTTCCATACTCCATACTCGTTATTTCACCACTCCAGTCATTGATGCTTGATCAAGTAACGAAACTCAAGGACATTCGTATCAACGCTGCTACAATTTATTCTGACCAGTCAGAGGTTTTTAAATGACATCAAAGAAGGAGGGATATTCAGCATTCTCTTCCACATCACCTCCTGCTGGGCAAGTTGGCATTCATCAGGAAGGTACTACTCTTACTTACATTATTATGCTTTACATTTTATTTTCTATTATCATATTATCTTTGAATTTCATTTTCATACTCCTTCTGCCCTGTCCACAAACTTTTGCGAAATGGGAGGTTTAACTTTAAACTTTGTCACTTGGTTTTGGTCGATTAGGTGGAATATTTCACCAGTAGGCTGGAGCTGTTCCTTTGAAAAATTTCATTATGTTGCACATGTATATTGATCAACTCTGTGTGGGGAGCCAATTTATAGCTTTGAATTCTGTAGCCCCAACACGTGGTGTGTTTTTCAATTCAAGTAGAAGCGAATTCATGCATTGTTGAAAGCTAACTGTGAAATAGTAGATTTTAACCCTTTAAAGTAGAGGAGAGACAGTGCAGCAGCTGTCTAAGACTTTTCATATATTTTAAAGTATTTAAACTAAAAAGGCTGGGGCTGGTAGGCAGTTCCTTGAATTTGGGACACTTTTGGCTACCAAAGTTTTAAATGAGTTTCTAAGGCTCAGCTTCTTTAGCTCTTTGGAGAGATATCTGCATGTCAGGAAAACTAGGCTGGTACATATATTGTGGCTCATATTTTCAATTTTCATTCTTACAGGGGACTTGGCACTACTCAGAAACCAGCCTTCAGAAAATGGTATGGACAAGTTTGGGAAATGAGGGCATTTCTGGATTCTTCAGTCAAACTTGCAGTGTTCACCACAGCAACTGCTTCAAGATGTACAGAAACAACTATTTTTTGTTTTGAATTTGGCCCCAGTCTCTACACATGTTTTATTGAAGAGTAACAAATGTTCTGTTGCCAAGAACTCTAATGATATGGAAAGTGAGAAGAGTCAAGTTTAATAGAGTGGATCAAAGAAGATAAATTTTTGATAACTTTTTATGAAGATGTTCAAATCTTTTACATTTATAGATTTTGGCAATTTGAGAATGAAAACATTTTATGCAACTGCTGTAGTATAAGTTCAGGACAAAACAATATAGATTACAATTCCAGCAGCTCAATCCGTGCATATTATTGAACAAACAATAACTTGTCCCCACCCACAGTTGGCAGAACAGAGGATCAGGCACTTAGCATGTTGGTGCTAAAATAAAATTTCTAATATTCTAAAATAATGGAATGAATTAAATTGTACTAAATACCCATTGTAGTATTAGTTGTTTTAACATATTTTCAGGTTCTGCATCATGATTTCTAACAACAAAGATATTTTAAATTGAATTTGCAATCAATTCAGTGACATTCAAGTGAATACAAAACTTTTCATTTCTGTAAGTGCTCAGGTCTTCTGAACTAGAATTGACAGAATTTTTTCTCTGAATTGTGTATCTTTCCACTCTATATTATTTAGGCATCCTTCTTGGGCAATCATTTTGCAAAATATTGAGTGTTTGTTGCATGCTTCAAGCCTGATACCAACTTGTTTTGAGTATGGTTTGAGCTAGCCTACGTGTTGTAGACCCATTATCCCAAAGGAGGAAAGGAACAAAGAGCAAAAGCTTGCTACTGAGGTTTCTAGATTTCTGGAAACTTAATTTGTGCAGCCTTTGTTTCAGCCATAGAAATATTTCTTTTCTATGGTTTCAACTCGTTTCACAAATAGTTTGAAAAGGGGATTAGAATGATTAATTGGGCGGCCGTAGCAAGCCTTTACCCTTTGTTTCGTAGACCCTTTCCTCCTTTGGGATAATGGGTCTACGCATAGGCTAGGTTTGAGAGCTTGATTCAAGTAAGAGTTTTGCACCACTTGCACTAGCTTGGAGCATGCACCCTCACAACTGGCTCAGGGAAACATGCTCTGCAAATTAATTGGAACTCTCTTGAGACTGACAAGAATTTAAAGTGAGATTGTTATCATGCTGAAAACAGTCACCATTCAAGCTCATTTCCAGTTCAAGCAAATGATGCTGGATTTTCCTTTGGGAAAACAAATTTTTGTTGCTGTTTTTGTTTTAAAGGTTGAACTGAAGGCAAACTCAAACAAGCTTGATTTGTTGTCTGTTTGAGAATAATTCTAGTATAGGATTATTGCAAAGCTTGATCAAGCTCTAATTGGGTTAATATACTCAATTCAAGCTCCTTCAAGCCATGCTCCTTTCCAGATTGTGCAAGTGTTGCAAGATCAGTCCTTTGAGAGATTGCAATGATGCATCTTTTTAAACCTCTTTTTCACAAATGTCACAAGCAGAACATTGCCAAATATGGTTTTGTTATAGAGCAGAGCCCAGTACACTTCAAGAAAGTAGTTAGGTTTCTTATGTTGTGCTTGTGGCATTTTGAGCTTTTTCAACATTTTCTCAAAATCAATAGACACAAATGAATACAATTTTCAAGAGGTTTGAACATAAATTGAACATTGAACATTATTATTGCTCATGAAAGAAAATCAAGTACAGGATGTAATCAGCCTCTTGGTACAATGCAGGACGTTGCAGGATGCATTATATAAAAAAACCTTGGACCAAATGTGGTTGTGACTCATTTTTAGCAAAGAAAATGTAGGCCTAGTAGGTTGCTTCTTGATGGTATTTTATCAAATTTGGTGCCAAAATGCAAGAGAATCATCAGTCTTCAAATGCAAAACCAGGGCCATGCCCCCCCCCCCCTTTTTTGCAAATTACGCAGTTCTGAAAGGCAGATCGTCATGTTGTGTTGTGTGCTGTGGTAATTTTCTCGTATCAAGTCCCCCCCCCCCCCCCGCCCCACTTTTCTGGTTTCCCCGAGGCCCTGATGTGAAGACTTGTTATTGCATTTTTCAAAAGTTGATTTTTTCGCTGTAAAAGTGCCTGCTAGTAAATGTTGGATGCTTGATCCTCCAAAACTTTCTGCTTTTGACGTGCAGACTGGATGCGCTGCAGAAGTCTGAGACATTCTCCACAAATATACTTTGCCGTGGGCCTAGGCCGGACGACGATCAGTCGACGATCTCCAATTGATTGTTGCAAAGCGGCGTTCACGTTAAATTTCCCTTTTCCATCGAGCAAATTAAAGTCTTTGCGACCATCCTTCAACGAAATATGCTTGAAGCAAAGAACATACGAAGAAATGTTTGATGCAGTGGCGAAAATGATTGCTTTTTCACGCAATACTTGCTTGCAGACTTGTCGACCATGAAGGACGATTACCTCGTGATCGTGGCATATTGACGCGCTCTTCAATCCAGCATTGCGCAAACAGGCTGTAGCACCGCAGAGCCGCTAGCGGCATTTTTTGTCCAATCAAAATCCGAGCTGCTCACCAAACTTTCTTTGTGAATTGATTGATCAATCACGTTCATCCAAATGAGGCTGGACAAGCGTGTCGACTTTGTTGCGCAGACTCTACACTTTAGGATAGTCGAGTCTGCACGCAGGCTACCAAATGTTGGTCCGGTAAATCCAAAGAAATGGGCAAATCCAAATCCAAAATCGGTAAATTACAAAGAAATGGGAAAAGGATAGTCGAGTCTGCACGCAGGCTAACATTTGGTGGATGTCGTGGATGTTATCAATGGCGTCCAGTGCAGTCGCAGCTAGCGAAGAACCAGTAGATAACTTCAAAATTTGTCGTTGAGCCGTTTCAAATACTGTTTTACCAGGAGTGTCTCACAGAAGAAGGAGTTTTTTGTTTGCCTTGTTGTAAATGATGAGCTGAAAGGAGTTTTAGTTCCCTTTTTGCCTTGTTTCGAGTGGCCTATCAAAGCAGTCAAGTCAACTACTGCAGACACAGAATGGCGGGTCGAGTCGAAGCCGAAGAAGAAAGGGGAAATTAGGTTGTTGACATCGTCACATTTTGCTTGCGACCAACTCTGCATCATGTTTCATATGAGTCCACTTTCCTCTCTATTTACTGGCCTGGAGAATACTGCGAGAGACCAAACTTTGTCAGCGACTTGTGAGCTGAATATTTTGCTGGCTGTTTTGCATTCATTGCCATTCCCAGTCATAGTAGGCCTAACATTGACAATCGAATGAATGAAACAAACTGTCTTTTGCTTTGCGCAGAGGAGAGAGATGAAGTATATATCACACGAGTAAATACAACATCATCATCATGCGCATCTCTCAAGTTTAATGTGGCTGCACTGCAAGAAACTATTGTGAACTGGTTTTGTTGACTTGCATTTTGTATTGCAAAAGGCTGACAAGCTGGCTATGAATTGGAACATAATTTGGGTTTATTTTTACACAAAGGAAACAACAATATCGTTATTATTTCAAATCCCCAGGGCAGGGGATAGAAAAATTCAACTAAGGTTTTTTTACACCCATTTTAAGTCATGTGATCAATCTCTTGATAAAACATCTTTTGATTTCTCTAACATATATCCTACCATGCAAAGTTGTGCCATGAGTGCAAAAAGTAGCATGATACTGAAACTTCCCAAGAGTATGGAAACATGACATGGGTAAACCAAACTTTAGCTGATTAGGTCTATATTATTATTTATTCATTTAAGAATTGTCATTGTTCTGAGGCGGCAGAACCTTGCAAAGTTGTTGGTCTGTGCGGGGGGAGGGTGTGGTAGAGTCTACTGGGGTAGAATGACTTAAGGCTGGGGTAAAATGAAGTGTTGATTGCAGGAAAACAATAGACGTTGAACTGATATTAATCAGCATCCATTATGTCAATTGTCNCAAATCCCCAGGGCAGGGGATAGACAAAATCAGCTAAGGTTTGTTTACACCCATTTCAAGTCATGTGATCAATCTCTTGATAAAACATTTTTTGATTTCTCTAACATATATCCTACCATGCAAAGTTGTGCCATGAGTGCAAAAAGTAGCATGATACTGAAACTTCCCAAGAGTATGGAAACATGACATGGGTAAACCAAACTTTAGCTGATTAGGTCTATATTATTATTTATTCACTTAAGAATTGTCATTGTTCTGAGGCGGCAGAACCTTGCAAAGTTGTTGGTCTGTGCGGGGGGAGGGTGTGGTAGAGTCTACTGGGGTAGAATGACTTAAGGCTGGGGTAAAATGAAGTGTTGATTGCAGGAAAACAATAGACGTTGAACTGATATTAATCAGCATCCATTATGTCAATTGTCGAGCAGCAGCTCTGAGCAAAGATTTTGGCAAAATTAATCAAAATTTTCACTTTACCCATTTTCCCCCAAACTTACCCATTTTGTCCCAAAAACTACCCATTTTACCCCAAAACTTACCCATTTTACCCCAGTAAACCCTACTTGTTTCACAGGGATTTGCCATTTGCAGGGTATCATGTTAGTTCAAGAGAAAAATTCTGGAACCAGGTAAAAAATTTATTTTATGGGCATAGTACAAAATTAAGTCATCAAGTACTACACCACCCCCTCTCAATGACCTATCAAATATGAAATAGAACCTAAAGTTTGATGACTTGCTGATTAAACATCCCTCAGCAAAATATTGAGAAAGTTTGCAGTATGATTCAAGCCTGATGCTAACTTGTTTTGGTATGATTCCAGAAATGTTTGAGAGCTTGATTCAGATAAGAACTTTCCACCTCTTGTGCTAACTGGCAACATACATCTTCTGAACTGAAGGGGAAGTCAATCAAGCTTGTATGTTTGAGAGTAATGCTAGCTTTGGATTATTGTCAAGCATGATCAAGCCCATCATGCATGCAAACTGGCAAAAATTGTGTCAACATACTCCTCCAAGCCAAAATTCAGTCTGGGATATTTCCTGAAAGGATGAAGTTAGCGAAGATAATCCCACTTTTTAAGAAAGGTTGTCCACTGACAGCTTCTAATTATAGACCTATCTCTCTTCTCTCTGTCTTTAGCAAAATCACAGAAAAAGTCATGTATGAGCGTCTCTATAATTTCCTTGTTAAACATGAAATCTTATATAATTTGCAATTTGGATTCCGTGCAAGCCATTCCATCAACCATGCCCTGGTTAGTCTAACAGAAGCTATCAAGAACTCATTAGATAATAGAAAATTTGGTTGTGGTATTTTCATTGATTTGCAAAAGGCTTTTGACACAGTGAATCATGATATTCTTTTGATGAAGCTTGAACATTATGGTATTAGAGGAACTGCTTTTGATTGGTTCAAATCTTACCTTTCTGATAGGAAGCAATATGTTTCAGTAAATGGATCTAACTCCAGTTACCTCAATGTTAC
>REGL01000128.1:172105-183699 GCA_004194395.1 Aurelia aurita complex sp. Pacific | reverse complement strand
CCTGCAAAGAAAACAAGTTCGGGTTCCTAATCAAAATGCACAGAGTGATTAAAAAACAAAAACCATGGCAAATTTACAATTTTACAAAAATTTGAAATATACTTACCCAAAACTTCAACTGTTTCATCTCCCGATTCATCGTCATCATCATCAGACATCTTGGAAGGTTTTTCTTCTTCATGAAGTAAGGCCTAAAATATAATTTCGTCCCGTACACTTTAGTAAAAAATCCTAAACAAATCTAAAAATCTCGAGAAATCTTGAAAAGCTTAATAATCTTCACAAAAATCATTGAAATTCCAAAGAAAATCCCCCAACAAAAGATGCGAATTCTAAAAAAATTGAAAAATCTTTGAAAACTCTGAGAAAGATTTTCAAAATTCCAAAATCTCATACGCTCCTTTTGGAGTGATTTGTCCGTCGTTCTCAAAAATCGAAATAAAAAGTCGATAACATTTACCTGCAGTTTCATGCGTTTCTGTGCAGCTCTTGAGCTTGGATTTCCTTTAGTGCCATGCTTCTTTGAGCTGAAATAAAGACAATGTAAAGAGATAGGCACGATAAAAAAGCGTAACATTTTCGACATAAGCTTTACGTGTCATTAAAGGCTCTTTCATTATTCATCAGTTGTTGGCACCTCAACTGTATTCAATGCCAGGATACTTGTTTTACTTGATTTAAGTTTGCACAGGGGTGTGCCCACGACGAACTTATTTTTACCCGGCTCCAGAATGTTTCCCTCCAAACGATACCCAACCATAGAAGAAATCGGTGAAAGTTTTCTTCAAAACATAAAAATTAGACTGAGCAACAACCAAATCTAGCAAAATATCTGTTCTTGGCATGTTTTGACGATCGGCTCTAGAAAAATAGCCTTATTTTGATACCCTGCTCTATGAAAAAAAAATGAAAACGATAACCTGAAAAATGCCATATCCCGTTGGACAAATAAACTAAGTACCCCCCTTCCCCCGGACTATCGGGGCTTTGGTTGCAGGCATAATTTCCCCAACCATTTGCTCACCGGCACAGAATACTTTTAACGAGAACTGAATTGGATCACCGGATATCCATTGTATAAACGAGACAGCACATCGTCCACGAAACTGAAAATTCTACCTTGCCCATCCTATCTTTTCTTCGAATAATCCATCAAAGATATATAACCATAGTTAAAATTATGTTATATTATAAACTTGATGCTTCATGAAGTCAACATTCGAAGAAAGAAGAATGACAATTTTTCTGCCTCATAGCAAAATGAATAAGTCAAGCATGGATATGAATGAAGCACTAAAATGAACTGAGAACACTTCAAATGAAAACTGAAATGAACTTAGAACATTTAAAAAGATGGATGGTGAAAAGCAGAAAACGAATAATTACATTTCTGTTAAATCTGTTTTTTCTTCTGCTTTTTCCATTTCAATATCATTGATATCAATTTCATCATGTGAATCCTGCACAATCCTTGCTTTTCCTTGTATGATAATGTCTGCTGGCTGCTAAATAAACGAAATACAGTGTAACTTTTAGCTATCCTACAAAAGCATCTGGATAGAGCAATATTTTGTATGTTTTTAGTTTTAAGATGAAAGGCTGGATTGATTGGCGTTCAAGCTTCTGTCATCTTTTGGCACATTCGAAAATTCTACATAAAAACATCGTTCGAGCCAGGTTCCTTTTAGAATAGCTAGGAGAGGCAATTAACATCCTTGCTAGCTCTCCTTCCGAGCGGAAAGTAAAGTCTGCACACAGGCTAAAAAATTAGATTGGATTGAGTGTCATTTTATACATATTTTTGCGAGTGGTTCGAATGAGTGGTGTCAGAGCTTCTTTTCCTTTCGTTCACATTCAAAAATTCGTCACAATGTATCAAAATATCGTTCGATTCAGATTCTGTTTTAGAATAGCTAAAAGTTCTATTGGGATGCAATTCTTATGTTTGTTTTCTGTCTGACTTTGCATCAATTTCCAAATTTCTATTTTAATTCCTACTTTTTTCTCTATTGTGGTTGTTCCTCTATGCTTGGTTTATTTATGACACACACAGCCAATAGAACTTTTAGCTATTCTGAAAGGAATCAGAATCGAACGATAATTCGTTACATTTTGTAGAATTTTCGAATGCGCACAATAATGATAGAAGCTCTAACGCCACTCAATTGAAGAATGTCACATACAAAAATGCATAAAAATAACGCTCGATGCAGGCTCTTCTGTAGAATAGCTAAAAGGTCTATTGAACAATGAGTGCAAAATCACGCATATAGAAATAAAAACAGTGAATTTAAAAGATAGCAAAGAGCCAATAATTGAAAGGCAAGCAAATTTTCTTACAGGTGGAACATTCTCTTCTCCAGATGCCCAAGTTTTAACTGAAAAGAAATAATCGTCACAGTTATGGAACAAAAATTGGAAAAAACAGCATGTATCAACCACCAGACATTCAAAAATCCTTCAAAATGGTGTCAGAACTTTGCCTCACTACACAAGGACCCTCAATTTACGCTCATCTCATTGAAGTGTATTAATTGATGTTGCTGTTGTCGCTCCAGTAGTTATAATAGCAATCACTACGAACGTGTAATCAGTCTAGTCAAAACTTTGGATCATTCCACAAGACACGCTTTTCTCATCAACAAGTGAAATGGAGATACAATTAAGCTCCAAAATAAACCATGCAAACAATGGTCATAACGAGAATTGCATACAGTTTAGGCCTTGCCCACATTAACATATGGTTTTCCTGCCTGAAAGAATTCTTGTGTTGAAAAATTTACAGTCTTTTAAATGGCTCAAGAATTCTTATCATAATGAAAAAATTATTGTTGTGTTAATGTGGGGAAGGTCTGTACTGTATCCAGTTTCTAAGTCCTAAGTTAAAAACAAAAACAAACAAAACAAACAAAAAAGAGACCAAAAATGGACATTACCTCCTTCATATGGTACTTGTTTCCCTTTCTCTACATTTGTAGGTGACAAGGGTTTTGCACGTGTCTGTTCTGACAATTCATCAAAATCTTTTGATTTCGTCTTTGTGTCTTTATTCCATAATTCTTTCTTCTTGCTTGAAGCTGAAGGAAAGAACTAATGCATGAAAACCTGAAAATATCCCAAAACTTAACAACATACAGTAAATGCCTTGTGTGTGCATTAACATGACATCTTTTACATTATGACAAGAATTTTTTAGCCATACCAAAGATTGTAAATTTTTCTTAACAAGAAATTTTAGGCAGGAAAACTATGTGAGTTTGTGCAAGGCCTTTCCTGTACAAGCAATAACACCAAATTCCTTCTGATGATAATTTAAAAACTGGCTCACTCTTGCATTAGTAGAAATAAAATGACATTATTAACTACAAAAAACTATAAAAACACAACTGTTTCAGTGCAAATGTTTTGATATAAAATCATCATCAGATTTTAGACTACAAAAAAACTATTTACAATTGCTGATCTCATGCATGGTTGCAAATTTAGTACAGATTTTGAACAAGAAAGGTTGTTGAAATGAAATGTCCTCTTACAAATTTGGAATAAAACAAAATCTTCTTTCGTTTACAAACCTGGCCTTTCAGCCTTTTTGGTTTCACTGTGACTTGGTGGTTTTGAGGAACTTTTAGACAGCCATGGTTTTTCATATCCTCTTTTCTTTGGTTCTGCTGATGCTGGCCTTCCATGAGACGCACTCAGACTTGTTGAACCCCAGGCTGCAGCCCCCTTGCCACCACCAGGAAGTGCTCCTACAATGAAGATAACCTAAAATTAGATTCAGCCAACTTTGAAGAGATCCTGAAAAAAAATTCTAAATTCTTGAAATCCTTTTTAAAAATCCTTACAGTTTTCATACCTCTCAATAATTCTTATCAAAACAGTGATAATTTTTGAAACTTACGTCTTTCTGATTTTGGTTACAGTGATATTTCTATTAAATCAATTGATAAGCAACCTTTTGATGCACCAATTTTTGAAGCAATGAATTGGAGTTCTCTACTTGGTGAATAAGAAAACAGCNAGCCAACTTTGAAGAGATCCTGAAAAAAAATTCTAAATTCTTGAAATCCTTTTTAAAAATCCTTACAGTTTTCATACCTCTCAATAATTCTTATCAAAACAGTGATAATTTTTGAAACTTACGTCTTTCTGATTTTGGTTACAGTGATATTTCTATTAAATCAATTGATAAGCAACCTTTTGATGCACCAATTTTTGAAGCAATGAATTGGAGTTCTCTACTTGGTGAATAAGAAAACAGCCTCATTTGCAGGCCATTTCACCATGTATATCAAGAAAATAGTATGGCAAAAATGTTGTTTACTGGTGCGCGTCTTCTTCAAATCCATTTCAAAATTTACCTGACTGAAATAGGCCACTGCTTTTTGAAATTATGAGAGATTTTCTTGAGAAAGCCACATCCAGAAACCCTGAAGATAGGCCTAAAATCACAACTAAATTTTCCACATATCTGTGCCTTACAGCAATGACTTTTACATGCTTTAGCATGCGCTATTCTCTTTAGAGGATGAAATGGCCTGGAATAATGTTGTTATGCTGCCAGTGATCCTCTCAAAGGGATAACATGTAAGAACCATTGTCGTAAGGCAGAAATACTACAAAAATTTGCTCAAAACTTTGGCCCTGATTTGAAGGTTTCTTGAAGGGGCTTTCTCTAGAAAATCTCTTATAATTTGAGAATGGGAATGCCCAATTTCAGGCAGATACATTTTTTAAAAATGTTTAAATTTATTCACTGTCAAATAAAATATATTTGCCAATGCTATACTGTTGTCTGATATCCAGGGAGCAATGGTCTATCAAATAGGACTGTCTTTATTGACTTCTCTAGTAGTACTCTCCCATTGATCTAAAATCACTTTTTAAAAGAATATAAAACTGTGCACCTTTGATTTGCAAAATTCTTTGTGAAATTTTTAACACATACAAAAAATTCTATCCATTACATTCTCTGAAGGAGATTTGATTTAACATTTGCTAATTTTATGAATAATAGATACAAACGTACTATGTGGTTCTTCTATGGATCTCTTTGGGGCTGGATGACCTGATACCCCAATACCATGTTTACTGAGACCTGAAGTACTTGCAGACTTGCTTCTATCATGAGCCTGTTGATTTTGAGACATAAATTCTAACTGGTCTTCATACTAAAACATTTTTGAAATAAGATGTTCTTGATAAAGAAAGAAGAGAAGATATGAACTGCTGATAACAATCACCGGTGATTGCAAAGATTAATGAAAGCCACAATTGCTTTGCTAGTTTCCATCTGCGTTTTGGTAAGGGGCCTTTGGCTTTCAATTTTTGGCATCATTTAACAGCATTGGGCTGTTAAGATCAAGAGCCCCACCCCTACCCCTAGATTGCCTTCTGCCAAAAGGATTATCAAAATACATTCCTGAAAGTGGCCCACATTACTGCAAGATCAAATGTCTGTAGAGCAAGCTCCTCCAAGGTCCGGCCAAGTTCAACGTAATTGAAGACTCTGTCCAAACTGATGCTAATTTTGCAATTTTCTCCTGCATTTTCAATGTTTGTAGAGCCATTGCTCATGATTTTTCAAACAAATCATGGAGAGAGATTTCCGTGAAAATTTTATTAATGGCCCAGGGCCTAACCTTTCCCTTTTAATGACCCAATATCGCTAAAAAGTATCACAGTTGATGGCAAAGGAAGTCAAATTTTTACATCATCCTACGCTTATTGAGTGAGGTCAATTTTCAAGATTTTCCAAGCTGTGAATGTTTTGATGAAAAATTAATTATAATTCGTACTGGTAATAAGCAAATAAAAATGTAAAAATTCACGCACAGAAATTCCTCTTGGACTTCTCAATTTCTGGTCAGCTTTTTGCAGCATTCTGATCAAGTATTGAATGGGTTCATTTGGCATATCTTTTATCAATGTTGCCATCATTTCCTAAAAATGAAATGAATAAATTATGAGTTGTTACAAAGATTCAATAGATACTGAAAACAGGTTGTACAGTTTACAAATTTAAATTTCAATATTTATAGCGATGATTGTGTAGCCTTGAAAACAAGACGGTTTTCAATTCAAAATTGAAATTTATTCTTATCAAATTTCTATACATTCGTTTGCTGCTATCAAGATCAATTTTAGAATTATTGTGTTGTAAACTTTTGTTGATATATGATATGATAATACAAATGCAATTTTTGCAAAAGATAATGAATTGAAGCTGCAATAGAGAGATTCAAGCACCAATATCAGCTCTGGCCTGGGAGCTACCCTATCATAATCTTCTTTTAAGAAGGCAGGCAGTATCTGGAAGATGGCAAATTTTGGGCCTAAAAAATCTTCCCCCTTTTTGACAAAATTTTCCCTATTCAAACAAATACATAACGGTCTATACCAGACTATGATGTTTACCTCAAACAGAGGACCAATCTTGTGTATGTCAAGGTAATTCTGAGCTCTCTGTGCCGCCATATTTCCAATTCTTTTTCCTGCAAGAACCACACCACAGCTTCTCTCCAATCCAAGATGGAAGAAAGGCCACTCCTTCCTTCTGCATTGTTTGTTATTTGCTTTTGCTGTTGTTGTTGTAAAAACCAATGTAGGAGCAACAACAACGACGAAAACCTCGCATGAAATCCTCAGCATTTGAGCAAAATTTTGATTGGCTGGTGAAAATTATGCGAGCTTCAAAACAAAATTTTAAAGAGCCATTGTCACCCAGGGTCCTTAGCGAGCACGTTGCAGTTTCAAACTATCTGACAGACAACTGTAACTGCAGAGTTCATGTTTGATTTCAGAAGGGCTCTTGGTGATAAAGGCTCTTTAACGTGTGTACAGTTTTAAACCTAAAACAGGAGAAGACCATAGCTACAATATTGTTGAACAAGTCTTGACCTCACCCCTGTATCCGCCGCCATAATGGACAAAAGTCAAAGGATTAAATAAACTGAAAGAACGCATGTATATTTTTTGTATATTTGTTCGTTATATTCCTTTTTAAAAAATACAGTGAATAAAAGCGAGCTCTGCTCCTAAAGTCACCCCTGCTCTGTTATTTTGGCGCTGCGTCGCCCCATAAACATGAGTAACAGCATGCCAACTGTTAAAAAAGAGCCAAAACAAGTGTCTGGTGTGGTCTAAACTGTTAAAAGTCTGCGTGAAGAAGATTGATGTGTCTTGTCTCGTTTTGCTGTCTTGCAAAAAACCTTTTTGATTATCTCATAATACAGTAAGAAATGTTTTAGAGATGTCTATTATTGGTAATATCCTATTGCCTTAAACAGCCTTGAATAAACTGTCAATAAACAATATTTGTAGAAGATTTTTTTCAAGGGTAAGATAGTGTCAAATATTGATCAAATCCTGACCTTGATCTTGACCCTAACAATAAATTTAGATTAAATCCAGCTGTGCCATCTTTCGACACCTCTTTCATGTTTTCAGACTAAATTTGATATGATGTGAGCAGATCCGGTTGATGTGAGAATTCATTCGAAGAAAACTTTGTTATTTCGCTTATCTTGCTCATGTATCATCGATTCATTGTTGTTTACATAATGAAGAATATTTTGTTGACATTAGTCTTCCTGGCAAGTGCTGTCTTAGCTTCGAATGGAATGAATCTAGCATCAAAATGCATCACAATGGAGACAAACTCGTGTTTTGGCATTAATCTGGATTATAACTCAACTTCATTGCCTTCTATTATTCAAAGTAAAAATGTAACAGAAGCAAGGAACAATTTGGAACTTTGGAAGGAACTGACATTTGTGCCAACATGCTGGCAAGCATTAGAACAATTTTTGTGTCATGTTTATCTACCAAAGTGTATCAATGGAAGCGTGCGTTTACCATGCAAGGCGAGATGTCTACAAGCACGAACGTCCTGTGCTATGATCCCACGTTTCAATGACGGAAAATGGCCTATGGCTTTGAATTGTGAATATTTGCCAACAACAGCGTGTCAAGACTCAAGTAAGGTTCGTATCAAATAACGTGGGATGAGGTTTAAATGATTACAGAAGGTTTAACGAGTAAACTGCTTCATGATCTTTATGTAATCGAAGAGATGTGTTTGGACTATTAAAACAAAAAGATTTCATATTGATCGGAAATATCTGGTACAAACGGGATTTACGAACCAAAAATGCAGAATTTTCGGCTAATTTCTTGAGAAACAGAAAAGTCTGAACTGATAGATGAACTCACAATTATAATGAATTTTTTGGCAAATGACCAGCACAAAATTAGGCCTCCCAGTTGAGTGTTGAGTTTTAAAAACCATCTGGAAAACCACTGACACTGACCATTCCTCTGAGGCTGCCCACAAATGTCCCGCAACCCATGACTTCATTCGAAAACAAAACATGCAATATCCTGGTATATAGTGGTGAATATATCTTCACCAAATTCACAAACTTTCATAGTGCATACTAAAAACTGTTGCAGCTCACTTCAGGAGGAGGTGCAAAACTAAGACAAATGTAGTGAGTCTGCTGGATGGTGTCATCAGTATTCGGGAAAAGTTTGGCCATCTATTTTGCTCTCCGTATTCACTATTTTGAAAATATTTTTAATGGAGTTCAGTTGCTGGAATGCTTCCAAGCTTGTGCACAGAAATCCTACTAGAACCCAAACTTTCATGGAGTGAAGATAGACTTAGGACTTTTCGTCCCTTGCTTCCCTGCGTTGTTTGATTTGCTGATATCAGAACGCAGGGAAACAAGGGACGAAAAGCCACAAGTCTAGAGCGAAGGCAGAAATGTCAAGGCCATAGTCCCCACAGTATCCAACCACGGCACCGCCCGTTGTAGATGATAGCTTTATTCTTCATAATGTCATGTGGGTTTGTTATTTTATAGATAAAGTCACGTTCCAATCAATCTACTCAATGTTATCATCCATTACTGAAGACAACGTATAAGAAGAACTGGTTTGGTGGAATTCAACATTGTGGCCTAAAATGTCAAAATCAACTATACACGAAAGAAGAACATAAACGAGTCCATACTTTCATTGCAATTTTGGGATTTTTCTCCATGTTTTGCAACTTGTTCAGCGTTGTAAGTGCTTTACTTTCGATCCAAGTTGTACATTGAAGTTCCTGGCAGTTACAAGGATTTTATATCACATTTCTCACTTTCTTTTAAGGCCTAATATATAGTTACATGTTCAAAGGATCCTTTCATGCCTAAACTACCCACGAACTATGACATTCCTATGAAAATTTCTATCCGACAACTTGGTGGACCACTGTTCATCTACCGAATCAGGGTAGGGTGGAATTTGCCCAGTGCTGTTTTCATTCTCAAGAAGCTTCCGATCTTTTCTGTGTTGATTGCGGTGACAAATTCAGCAAATTACAAATGAATAAATGCAGTAAATGGTTCCATTACTCAACGTAACTTTCAAAATTTGTCCCTACCTATTTCTATCTCTTGTTTCGAGAGCATGTACTTTCCCTAGGACTAACTATCCAATGCACTTTTCCAGCCAACATATTTCTTCCTGCAATTTTGGAGAATTTAGGTTGCTCCTCGAAAATTCTCATTTCTACAAATAACTTTTCGAAATGAACTGGTTAAAATGGTAGTGAAACACTTCGAAAATAAAAAAGATGACAAAACCAAAGATTGAAGATTTTCTATCACCACCACCAACTTCAGTTTTTGATTGTTTT
Source organism: Aurelia aurita complex sp. Pacific (assembly GCA_004194395.1). Taxonomy (NCBI): domain Eukaryota; kingdom Metazoa; phylum Cnidaria; class Scyphozoa; order Semaeostomeae; family Ulmaridae; genus Aurelia; species Aurelia aurita complex sp. Pacific. Next base: position 174,014 of record REGL01000128.1, on the reverse strand, counting down.
TCTTGAAACAGGCAACGTTTTTGTTTTCAGGCAACATTTGTAATCGACTGGAAAGCCCAAAATAAATACCCAGCCAAGATCATATTTTTCATGAACACTTCGTTCTGTGTGAGTTCATTAGGATGGCTGCTGCAGTTTCTTGGTAAAACGAGGAGCAAGATTGCATGTAGAGAGGATGGAACGAAGCGCATTGGTGAACCAGGGTAACTCACTATTTCGTATGAGTCGTTTGAAATAATGGCCTATTGATTCGAATTCCAGATTAGTGCTTTGTGACAATATTACAGTATGCCAAAGAAAGTAGACACCATTGAAAAATCTGCAAAGTTTCAAGCGTTGTTGCTGGACATGGCAAAGTTATTCCATCGTTTTCAATGATTCAATGTACTGCCTCGAGAAATGATGAATGTTTTGAGCTAAACGAAATTATACCTCATACTTCCAATCTAAACATTGGGAAAATGGGACTATGAATAAGCTCAAACGTTCATGTTTAACCAGGGGACTAAGGCCTTAGCCGCGAACGAATTCAGCTGTATGGGCTGTTTAACCAAAGTTTCTCTGCAAATTTTACGACAACAAATGAAATAATTATCATCTTTCTTGTAGGAGTGAATCAGGCTATGGTTGGTGCCTATTTTCATTTCTTCTGATTTATTATTTTGCTTTTGCTGGCATCCTTTGGTTCGTCATGCTGTCATATGCTTGGCATAGTTCATTCAGAACTCTTGGCTCAACGAAAGACAAACTTGCTGGAAAGAAAACATATTTCCATGTTCTTGCATGGATGATTCCAGTGATCGCGACGATTACTGTTTTGATTCTTGAAGAGGTAAGGACACTTTACCCTCTCCATATGCTTCTCTGCACTTCTCTTTTACCGACATAGGGCAAGCTTTTTCAGAGTCATATTATCATATCATTCAAATCAAAGAACGCAGGGTAACAAGGGACTCAATTACCAAGTCGAAGCAAACAATGATACACATATCTTTTATAAGAAACTAAGAATTCGAACCATTTTGCATACTCAGAGTTTCTTGCGAGTTCTTAAAGGTTAAATAGCAATTTTCATGTTTACTTCTGCGCCCTAACATTTCAAACCAAAGTTGTGCCAAGCCTTTCCAATATTTAGACATTACTCAAGTACTTCGTAAGTAATATGATGTAAGAGAGAAAACAGGGAGTTTCTTAATTTTCAGCCGATCTGAGGGTTAACTTTTTTTCTAAGCATATCCTCGTGGAAACAAATACAATTGTATTACCAATCAAAAGAACACAGGGAAACAAGCCATCCAGATGGTACGTCTACAGTTACATGGCCTTCCAAGTCACATGTTCCCATCTTATCAAAAGTCCATTCTCTTTATCACCACAAACTATTTTCAGCCAAGCCCACTCTCGGTCTTTTCTAAGCTGTATGGAGTAGATCACTTATAATTCTTTTTCACTCTGCACTAATGTTTGTTTTGCTTTGTCAGGTCGATGGAGACACCTTATTTGGAATATGTTTCGTTGGTGCAAGAAATCCCTCCATGAGACGGGGGTTTGTGTTGATTCCATTTGGAATATGTCTTATAATTGGTGGTGTATTCATGATAAGAGGTACATAAAATGACAGTATTCCCTTTTACTCCTTTGCATGTCCTGTCAGTTCTCAATATACGATACTCTGGGTTGAAAGATAAGCAAGATTGTTTGAAACAGAGACCAAAAAAAGGTCAGACGTTCTTTTAGATGCCAATTTCGTTACTCGTTTTATCAAGTCAAAATAACCAAACTTTTCGAGCTCCCCGCGTTGTTTGTAACTCTAATATTTGCCAACCAGTTGCTGTTCCCAAAAATATCCAAAAGTTATTCCTTCCTCCTTCCTTCCTCAAATATGACATTGACAAGCAAACCTTCCTCC
>REGL01000128.1:139975-160756 GCA_004194395.1 Aurelia aurita complex sp. Pacific | reverse complement strand
TTTATCAAAGATTCCATATCTCTTGCTGAGTTAAAAACCAAATCAAATATGTGTCTGGAAACACTTCAACTGAAGTGATAACAACAACAGCGAAAGTTAGAGGGACTTATGTAATGAGTCTACATACCATGAGCGTTGGTGAGTTGTACATGAAGATGCATTATTTCACATGTCTTTATATGCACTTCCTCTCCTTCATGTAAGACATTATTATTCGTTGAAATACCTGCAATTGTAACAAAGCACAAATGAATCTTACAATATGAAACTTGTAATACAGTAAACACTCGCGTATAAGAACCTACACTTTCGCAAGTCAGCCTGGGTTCTTGTACAATTAATACAATGGATATTCCACATACTAACCGGTTTTTTGTTGTACAGGAAAATATAAAGTCCGACATCTTAAAAGTACAGACCGAGCATGCGAGCTTTTTAGCACTTCCTGATAGCTTCTAATGTTGACTTATATCATTTAATCAAACGCATTTTGTTACTGTTATGTCACTTAAGTTTATTGTAAATCTCTCAGCCGAACACTATTAATTCTTCATCTTTATATTGTAAAAATAGAAGTCAGTTTTAGTCAATTTCTTGTTAGCTAATTAATAATATTGTAAACCTTGATACGGCCCCCTGTAAAGCAGTCCTCTAGATTGATGGGGTTACCGTGTGTAAAAATAATGAAAAATGAAATGAAATCAAATGAAATAAATCAGTTGCTGTGGCTAAAGCGCGTCCTTGTATCATATTATACAAGGCTACGGGAAAACTGTGGCAATTGTGCGATTAGCCGATGGGATTTGTGGGATTCTTGCATTGCCTCGTTTTTGAAATGTCAGTCAGGTGACAATAGTTCTTATAAAGTAGGGGCTTAATTTGATAATTTTCAGCCTGTGGGTTCTTAATCCACTGGGTTCTTATATTAAATGATAGAAAAATTTGACTTTAGCTGACTTCTCTCTTTGTTCAACCATCGCATTGTGGATCCATATTGTCCTCTCAGGCCAAATTTGATTTGAAGCAATCTGAAATTGCAGTGTGCCCGCAAAGGAGCCTGGGTGACAATGGCTCTTTAACAGATGAAGATGAAAAAGGTGAAGAAATCGTGTATGTGCAGGGAAAAAGAAATAAGATTTTCTTCAAGAATACTCACGCATTTCAAGATGCCTCGGTTTCAAAATATTGACCATTTCCATTGTGCATTTAAGATCAGCGAGATATGTGATTCCACTGAATTGACTGTCAGACTACAAACATTTATCAAGGAAAATGAAATTAATACGCAATGACCAGCTTAATATTACTGCAATTTTCTGAGAAAGAGAAAACGAGTAGTAACCGAGAAAAACGAGCGAGAAGTGATTGAAAGAAAGGATACAAGAGTCCATCCAATGCTTACAGCTTCATTGATTGCTTTGCTGTAAACATTCTCAATTCTCTGCGAAGAAGAAAATGAGAGAACCAAGTGTAACGATTTACATGAAGTAGATTTGACACGGAAAGTAGACGAACTTATCACCGAGATAAACAACTCGGGGTACATCAATTAAATCCAGCCATGATATGCTCTTCAAGAGATACTAAGATGTTTGATTAGCAAGAATGTCAACAGTTGTGGAGAATTGAGAATGTACAACACTTAGCATAATATAAATTTGATTTGTGAGGGTGTAACTATCTGATAAAGATTTTGCATGAAGGTTCAAATACCTCGATCATTCTCAAATGAGGAAGAAGCAATAAACATCGTGGAAAATGAATGCCAACCCTAAAATATGAATAACAAGATATAAAGTAAGTTGCCGCATATAAGAAACGGACATATAAGAAATTGCAGCCTGTCAACATAGAGAATATTTTCTCCTTAAGAAATCAGGCAGCCTGATTTTTTCCAGTTTCTTATAAATGATACGAAGTTAAAAAAATACTCAACTACACTGCTGTAGCCTTAAAAAGAGCTAAATTCGCTAATTTTGAAACCAATTACGAGAATAACTATAAATTGGATAATAATTTCGTCCTTGATCTACTTGACAAAAAAGAAAATCGAAGATCAGCTGTGTAACCAAATTTTGGTGATTTTTCCAACGGGAAGTGATTTTTTATGGGACACTCGGTATAACACAAAAACCGAGAGATGAAAGGTTTAACATGCAATCAGATAAGGGATAGCATTGTTTTTGGCAAGTTTTAGCCAGCAATAATAAAATACCTTTTCTGTCCTCTTGCTGTGATCATCGTTTCTGCTTGCACCGGGCAATTTTCCCTCAACTTGAAGTCTAAATAGAAACATAACATTTCATTTCAGCTTTTTAAAGTGAGATAACTCATTTCAGAATAATGGTTGCCAAGGAATGTGAAGAAAAAATTTAAAATTCAGAGATTCTGAATATATCTGTGAAAACAAATATCTGAGGCAGATGTTCAAGTTTACATAAATGTATCTCTTTGGTACATCTCGATAGCCCTGTGCTTACATCAAAGCCCAAACTCTTCTTCACAAACTTCCTTCGTCTCTTGTACAGTAAAAACTCGCCTGTAACAACCAAAACTTTTCAGGACCAGTAGGCGAAATTTCGGAGGAAATTTACAAACTTTGTGAAAACTTCAATGAAACTTGAAAGAAATATATGCACAAAAATCCTAGAATGTTAGATGCACAAAGCATATCATTTACATATTTTCTTCATTGTATATGCTCTCTTAATTGCATTGATTCTGAAGTTTAGATCACATCATCAAGGACCTTCTCAGGAAAACCTAAAAAAGGGATGGTCCTTATCTGCAGGTTTTTACTGTATTAAAAATAAGTGTAATTGTGAAAAAGTACAAACTTTTGGTTTCTCGAACATTCGTCTGTATGTTGATATCAACTGAGGTCCTTATCTGCAGGTTTTTACTGTATTAAAAATGAGTTTAATTGTCAAAAAGTGCAAACCTTTGGTTTCTCGAACATTCGTCTGTATGTTGATATCAACTGAGGTCTGATTTTTGACATCAAAACACAAGCAGCAACAATTCGGATGTTTTTCAATCTCGTATACATCATAATTTGATATTGAAAGCGAGGGCATGACTTTGATATCAAGAACCAATGAAATTTCACGACCATATCCACTATAAATATCCTCTTCTCCTGAGTAAATGAAAGTGAGAGTAGATTGAATTTTCTCAGCCAATAGTTGGATTTTCCAAGCTTCTTTGGGCATAACTACAATATTTAAATCAATTGAGCAGCCAGGTTCTAAGGGGACCATTGACTTGAGTCTTTCTGCATCATACAGTATTGCTTTCTCTGCAAAAAGAAACGAGAAGAAATTTACAAAAAAGACCAAAATGTGCAGTTCGAAATATGAGCTGTATTAGGATATATTTTCAAGTGGTTACCATAGATTTAACACGATAAAATTAAACATTGTCAAATATGTTCGCATTAGTGATGCTAGTACATCAAACTGAAGGTTGAGACTTCAAAAGGTGTGTAAACAGTTTCCTTAACATGAAAATTTCGTTCATCGTAGAATACTAGTTTCGGGGTAGTCACTGTCATTTGCTCCCCGTCGTATCGTCTATTGTAAAGTAGAAATGTATGTGTAGTCTTCAGTAATTTGTTTTGCAAATTTCTAATTGAATATGAAAGATGGTTGAAAAAGCTCAAATCTGGTCCGATATATTGGGTTTTTTGTAACAGATTTCTAGAAATATGATGCATGCTCCAAAACTAATAATTATAACTACTACTCAAAGTGTAATAGTTCATTGGCACAATTCGATTGATTTTATGTCCTAATTCTGTAAGGACATACAGTTTGATTCTTCCGCTTGACATTAAAATGCATCCATTGACAACTCCATCAGCACTAAATTAGTTTTGTCAGAGTTTTAGCACCAAAAACTTGGAGAATTTCAATAGAAACAGTGAGATGATGTAATCTTTTTCAATATGACTCACCACTGGCTTTCTTTAATTTCATGGAAATGCTTTTAATTGTACTTTTTCCAGCGTTTTCAAGCGTAACGACAGTCGGTGTGCTAAAATGAATGAAAAATGAAAGATGCCATCAATAGTTTAAGAGCAAATGTGAAATATCGACGTCTTCTTGTAGCCATGAATTTTTCCTTCCTAAGGTTGTTTATTTCAAATAGGTGTACTCGAGGGAATTTACAACTTGTGAAGTCATTTATTTAAAGATGCAACAAAGAGTAATGCGAGAAAGCTGGGGTATTTTGGCTGCGTGTTGAAATGAATGGGACTTGCTACAAATTGATGTGATTAGAGGCTTCATTGTTGACACATGAGCGTTGCAGATACCGGGTGTCCCAAAATGATGTATTATCGTTTGATTGCTCATATGTCCATAACCGATGAACCGATTTTCAAAAACTGGTAAAACCATAACCAACATCTTGAAATACAATTTCGCCTTTAAACAATCAAATAAAACAAAGTGTTTGAAAATCGGTTCATTGGATATGGACATGTAAGCAATCAAACAATAATACATCATTTTGGGACACCCGGTACATCTATCGATGAGATTGGAATAAAACTAAGATCAATAAATCAGTTACCTGTGTCCCCTGTATGTTGGTAATGATGTGAACAGCGTTTGATAGTGTTCATCGTCAGGATTTGAATGTGTGTGTTGTGTTGCAATTTGTAATGTACTGCTCAGTCTAATGAGAGGCAAACTGGGGCTGACTTGCACCTTGATTTCTTTATCCAACATCACTGTATTCTCGATACCGAACACATCTACTCGGTAGCCTTCAAAAGAACATGGAATGTTGATCAGCGTTTGATAATCAGAGAGATCTTCTTATAAATGGTTGAACGAAAGATGGGTGTCTCCTCGACCATGAAAAGAGGTAAAAGCAACAACGTATAGAAAATGAAAGGCAATGGGCATGTATAGCAGTTGATTTCAGTCATCCCCGTAAACAGCGAGTATTGAGAAGCAACAAGTGAAGATAAAGAACACCATAACATATAAATATTCCTGCTCACAGTCCCTAACACGCCTACAGGGTGTCTCAAAAAAATTGTTCGACATATGAGTAAATATTAGAAAATAACGACATACCGAACGGGCTCCATGATAAGATAACCATATTGCTGAGATTGTAAATTAATTTTAGACACCAGAAGCTAGCAAATCGGCTAAATATTCACGGAGTTATGAACTTTCGAAGTTCAAGTTTGTGCGAAAGCTGAAACCAGACACCCCTAAGTTGCATATTTTGTGAAAGTAGATTCTCATTTATTCAAAGCAATTCAAATGTAATTTCAAAAGCACTTTCGATAAACTGGCTTTCTATAACATTGATTTAAGGATATGGATGCTTGGAGGAATCCTGTTCAGCACAATTTGGAATTGCCCCGTCTCTCGTCAATTAAGTTTTTATTCCATGTTTTCAACGGTTGCAATAATTAAACTACTTGTGAAGTGCTATTTGGTATGCTCTGATATCAACGAGAGGTAACGCATTGGACAGTCTTCCTTTACTTCGATTTTAGGACGTCTTTTTGGAAAACAAGTCGGTTAGGGGCGTCTGGTTTCAGCTTTCGCAAAAACTTGAACTTCAAAAGCTCGTAACTCCTTCAATTCTTAGCGGATTCGCAAGATTCTGGCGTCTAAAATTAATTTAAAATCTTAGGAACAGGTTTATCTAACGAGGAGCCTGTACATTTTATCGTTATTTTTTAACATTTAATCAAAAGTCGAACAATTTTTCTGGGACACCCTGTACTATTCTTTCTAATTTACATGGGGGGTTGAGATGGCTACCAATTCTAACTAGCATGAAAATAGCTCAGGTTAAGCAGTGTTAACCAAGAGTGCTATCCACAGAGATCTATGCTTTTGAAGGTAAGTAGAAGAAAATGATAACTACTTGTACTGAATGAAATGTTAGATAGAGCAGGCATACCAAATGCAAAAATTTGATAGCCTTATAACTCTTTGCATTAACGTTGATTGCCTTAATTGAAAGCAAAATAAGACAATATGCCTGGTCAAATTGATGGCGATCACATACAATAAACAACCGCATGGAAGAGCCTACAATTTAGCAAGTCCGCCCGGGCTCTTGTACAACGAATACAATGCATTCGATCTTATAAAATGGGGGTCTATTTCGACAGTTTCAACCTGTGGGTTGTGAATCCATTGGGTTCTTATACACGGGTGTTTGTACGCGATACCTATTATTTATAGCGTATTACAAGAAAATTTTACCTTTTATGATGAGCGTTCCTGGTTCTTGTGGAGTTCCAAGAAGCATAAATGGAAATGATCCTGATTCAGCTGGCAATGCTAATGTCGCGGGAAATGCCTCAAAAGAAATTCCTTCCGTCACCAAAATCTGCCAAAGGGATTGATATGGTAGTTAAAAATCGAAGCATAGAAAATTGATACCAGCCACTCAGATAGATTTTTGGTTATTATTATTATTATTGTTATTATTATTATTATTTCACATGTTTATGGAGGGTAGCCCTTCAGCAATGCTGATTTTCAAGGGGCCCTCCAAACCCTATCATGTGCCAATGTACAGCGATCGAGCAAACGAAGTTACCATTCTCGTATAGTTGTACAATACAGACCATATGTACAATACTACGAATCTAAGAGGTTGCTTTTGTTCCTAATCTAGAGATTTCCCTAAGAACTCTTAAGAATTGCCCATGAACACAAAGTTTGTACTGTATGCAAAATCTGACAATGATTCCAGAGAATTTAGTTTCTACATCGCATATGAAAACTATTTCGTGATGAAATAAACGAGAAGGCAAACAAAAGAAACATATGAAAACAAAAGTATTTACCATTTTCTTGACTTTGATTTCAGCAGGCAATGGATTATCAACTGTCATTCCAACTTCAGCCACATCCCCACAAACCCAAATCACTTCTGGAATAAAAAAAGATGTTTAATCAAGAAAGGGACACTTAAATCTCTTGTTTTATGCCAGTACAAAAAGATTTTATCAATTCTTGCGAGTGGATTCCAGTAGTAAGATTTTTGACAATTTGTTGTTTAACGATGTTCAAAGATTTAGAAATAAAATGAAAAAATTATGCCAATTTAAATGACAAACTAAAAACAAATGAAACAATTTCAAGAAGATTTTTGTCATTTGAGAAAGGCCGATCCAACGAGTGCATTTTATGATGGTTGTAAAAAACATTCACTTCTCTGGATAGGTGGTATATTTAATCTTTCATTACTAACATTTGGCTGCATGGTAACTAAGAAAATGATAATTCAAATTCCTATCAAGTAAAACTTTCACACCTATTTAACATAGGGCTCAAATCTTTAAAAAGGTCGGTGTAAAATTCTATTGCCGTTTTCTTTGAAATAAATAGCTTGGAAGGAACTTACGGCTTTTTGCTGTAAATCTGCCGTGGCTATTTATTGATATCTCGATTAGTTTCAATATGGCGGCATTTATTAAATTTGAGGCTATGACGTCATCAAATTTCTAAATCCTAAACTACAAAAGCTACAAATTTCTGCTTGCCACCATATTGTAGACCTCCATAAACTATGGTTTTCTTGAATGTTATGCAATGTTTCCTCTATTAGTTTAGGATTTACAATGATTTAAATTTTTTCAAAATTTTCCATTAATTTTTTCAAAAATTATCAAATTGCTGCCATTTTGAAAAAAATAAAGATATCATAAAATTTCCACGGCAGATTTACAGCAAAGTACTATAAGTTCCTTTCAAGCAATCCAATTCAAAGAAAAATATGATAGAATTTTACACCGACCTTTTTAAAGATTTGAAAGATTTGAGCCCTAAGCTCACCTATTTCCTTTTTTTTCTTTCTAGCTTGAAATGACAACGATGAAAATATAAATGGCCCACTTTGCTCTGAATCTAGCTTTTGTTTCTTTGGTTGCAAATGATGTTCCAATGGTCTTAGCTTGAAGTTCCTAGCAACAAATAAAAATACCATGAAATGCACTGACAAGATTCACATTTCAATTCAATTGCCTCACTTAAAGGGGCTCCGTCGTCAAACAGTAAACAAATCCGAAAATTCGCACGTGTCGGGGATTATCATGCTCCAATGGTCTTAGCTTGAAGTTCCTAGCAACAAATAAAAATACGATGAAAAGCACTGACAAGATTCACATTTCAATTCAATTGCCTCACTTAAAGGGGCTCCGTCGTCAAACAGTAAACAAATCCGAAAATTCGCACGTGTCGGGGATTATCATGCTCCAATGGTCTTAGCTTGAAGTTCCTAGCAACAAATAAAAATACGATGAAAAGCACTGACAAGATTCACATTTCAATTCAATTGCCTCACTTAAAGGGGCTCCGTCGTCAAACAGTAAACAAATCCGAAAATTCGCACGTGTCGGGGATTATCATGCTCCAATGGTCTTAGCTTGAAGTTCCTAGCAACAAATAAAAATACGATGAAAAGCACTGACAAGATTCACATTTCAATTCAATTGCCTCACTTAAAGGGGCTCCGTCGTCAAACAGTAAACAAATCCGAAAATTCGCACGTGTCGGGGATTATCATGCTCCAATGGTCTTAGCTTGAAGTTCCTAGCAACAAATAAAAATACGATGAAAAGCACTGACAAGATTCACATTTCAATTCAATTGCCTCACTTAAAGGGGCTCCGTCGTCAAACAGTAAACAAATCCGAAAATTCGCACGTGTCGGGGATTATCATGCTCCAATGGTCTTAGCTTGAAGTTCCTAGCAACAAATAAAAATACGATGAAAAGCACTGACAAGATTCACATTTCAATTCAATTGCCTCACTTAAAGGGGCTCCGTCGTCAAACCGTAAACAAATCCGAAAATTCGCACGTGTCGGGGATTATCACGCTCCAATGGTCTTAGCTTGAAGTTCCTAGCAACAAATAAAAATACCATGAAATGCACTGACAAGATTCACATTTCAATTCAATTGCCTCAGTTAAAGGGGCTCCGTCATCAAACCGTAAACAAATCCGTAAACTCGCACGTGTCGGGGATTATCCATTGTTCATCCATTGTTCTCTGCAGTATGTTTGGTGGCTTCACCCAAGCCACCAAAAAGTGACCGTTAAAAATCCACTTATATCCGAGCAATCGTAGAAGATATGAATGTTTGGTTTGTTCCTTAGTGAAGTACAAGGATTAATGCCCAAACAGCAACTTTCATTTTGAAAAAAATACGAAAATCCTGTGTGATATCACCTTTCAAAAAACTGCAAAAATCATCATTTTGTTTACATTTTAACGACGGAGCCCCTTTAAAATTTTCATTTGGTATAAACTATTTTAAACCATCCCTAGCCATCCAACCGGGTAAATAAAAAACAATCACATTTTACAAGGCCATTGGATATCAAGATGACAATATTGGCAATGTGTTATTCAATGGCGGACACGTTCAGATCCATTTTAAAATTCATCTGACTGAAATCAGCGATTCCGTTATGAAATTATGATGAATTCTCTCAAGAAAGCCCCTCCAAGAAACCTTCAAAACTGGCCTAAAACAAAGAAAGAAACAATCACATTTTACAAGGCCATTGGATATCAAGATGACAATATTGGCAAGTGTGTTATTCAATGGCGGACACGTTCAGATCCATTTTAAAATTCATCTGACTGAAATCAGCTATTCCGTTATGAAATTATGAGGGATTTTCTCAAGAAAGCCCCTCCAAGAAACCTTCAAAACTGGCCTTAAATCATGACCAAATTATCTGCCTTACATCAATGATTTTTATATGCTTTATCACGTGTTATCCCTTTGAGAGGATGAATGCGTGATCTCTGGGAGCATAATGATATTATTCCGAGTGATTTCATCCTTCCGATAGGAAAACACGTGCTCAAATGTGTGGAAGTCATTGCTAAAAGGCAAACATGTGAGAACAATTTATTGTTCATTCTAAGCCTGCTTTGAAGGCTTCATGAAAGGCCTTACTTGTGAAATCCTTCATGATTTTAGAACAAAGTGGCCGATTTCAGCCAAGTAAATTTGAAAACGGATTTGAACATTTCTACCATTAGATAATGTATTTGCCAATGCCAATTGCCAATGCCAATTGCCAATATTTGCCAATGTTATCATATTGATATCTAGTGAGGACTGGCCTTTCAAACGGGCATTATTTTTTTTATTTACCCAGAAGAAGTGAAGACTTCGCATCAGAGCAGAGATAGGAGATTGTCCACGGCCCATTCATCATATTCGGCAAATGGGTAACAGGACTCTAAACATTAATTCAAACATCCTTACCTTACAATGGGCAGTGTCATTATCATCGTAATTCCCTTGACTGGATGTGTTGCTTTCTCCTCCTCAATTTCCATCGCACAATCTTCTAATTTACTGACCAATTCAGACCTCTTTCTTTCACCATAGAGACCCAATATTAAGTCACCATAGACTTCCAAAATATAGCAAAGTAACCTAAAATATGGACCAAACTTACATGAAGTACGCAAAATAGCAGTATGAAACTTGAAACGATTTACAACATATTTAACAAAAATCAACTAAAAGATAAACCAAAAAAAATGGAAAATCTTTTATTACGAATATTAGTCACAGATCTCAATGAATTGGCATATTTCTATTAAGCCCCCTTGTTACATTTCCTTGATCAAATTTCTACAAAAGTCTAATGACTGCTATAAAATCCAAAAATCCATAACACTTCCCAAACAGAAGATGTTTATCTAATGTAACCTGAAAATATTTTAAATACTATACTGCATTAATATTTCGAATCAAATTAAGTCAAATTTTAACTTCCAATTTTAAAATTAATTTTAATTTAATTTTCCAATTTTAACTGCAGTTCACTCACTTGATACAATTCATCCTATCCCCAAGTCGATTTGAAACATGAAACATATCCAACAAAATTTTGAGTTGAAGAGAAGACCAACCACGATTTTCACCTGAAACATAAAATGTAACGATGAAATATTTAAAACAAATATCCTACGAAAAATATGCCTCCCCTCTTACATTTGATTTACAGAAGGCAGACAATATCTATAAGGCAACTTTCTTGAAGAAAATTATTTGGTAACGTACAGGCAATGTCGTGATAAATATAAGTTTCTTCAATAATTATACCTGAATTCAATAAAGAATTAAAAAATACAGAAAACTGACGTTTCGCTTTTGGTTCAAGAGATAAATCAAAATGGAAGGGTGCCAAAAGGAAGAAAGAAAATAGCAAGAGAGTAGAGGGAAACATGGAGACAAAGTAACATATTTCGGCCAATGGTAAAGAGATTTAGCACCATCTACTCAACAAGTGGAGAATAACATAGAATGATTTAGAAAATGATCAATTTATGGTGCAAAAGAGAAATGAAACATATACCTTTTGTTGGCCTTTCATGTGTCTCCAGATTCAACATATAACCATCTGTGGTTTTAAGGAGTGCTGCGTTTGCCTGTAACAGATTCAAAAATTGAAAACATACATCAGTTTGTAACAGAGTATACACAGTTCAGGTGTATGAACACAATTTCCTTGCCTGTCGAAATCTTCGGAAATTCTTGAAAATTCTTACAAGCACATTCTATTCAGGCAAACATCTTTTTCTTTGTTTCGGTTACTTATTGTTTGGAGTTGTCATTAATATATTTCATTAATTTTCTGGTTTGACAAAGGCTGATAAATACTGCACATTGAATACGAATATATACCATGTGTCCCAGAAATGAGTATGCATATTTGGTAGCATCCAGCGATGACAATTTAGCTTTAATCAATGGCTAAACGATTTCAAAATGTTCCATGATGGTTAACTCGAACATAGATACCTCATTTGTTCATATTAGTGTTTTGAGTGTTGAAGTATGAATGTTGAACATTTAATCTTGCTGTCAACTCCAAACCATGGAGGCAATTGATTTTTCAAGATTAGTATTTCTGCTCTGAAAACCAACATCACCAAATGAGTTATCTATGTTCAAATTAACTATCCAGGAACATATTTAAATTGATTAGCAATTAATTAAAGTTAAATTTGCATAGCTGGATCCAACCAAATTTGTATAATTCTTTCTGGGAAACCTGGTAGTCAACTTACAAATCTAAGAACTGATGAAGTTGCATTGTTTTGATTGAAGGAATGCATGGCTGCTCTTCTCCTAAAAAAAGCTGCTTTCCTTTTCAAGCCAATTTGATCAAAGATGGTTGAAATCACTTTGCACAAATCAACCTGTTGAAAAGAATTAAAACTGATAAATTATGACTCCATTTCTTACTTGAAACTTGAAGTACTGTAGAGAGGTTGGACAACAACAAATACTAAGATATATTTAACACACTGAGGCCTTTCGGACTTGTGTCCTCATCAGAGTGTGATTTCAAATGACAATTTTTTTGAAAATTCTTTCTTAAAAATTAAAAACATCATCAAGTCTCTCTGCTGGGTGTCCCAAAAATGCACAACATATCCTTAAAGACACATTGTCGCCCATGGTCCTTTATGCGCCGAACGAAAAGCAAGACAAAGTTAACTCTGGCTCCATAAAGGATCATGAGTAGCAATCATGGTGTTTAACTGAAAATTTTCACAAAATGATATTATTTGAATTAATTTAACTCATACACATCATGGGAGAACCATCTAATTTTCTTGACTGATATGCAGTTAGTGGTTTGGCTATCAAACTTGCATATGAGATACTTGACTATGATAAAAATTGTAATCATATAAGGAAAACGATGACCTTGGATGTACCTTTTCATTGTCGTTGTAGACAAGTGGTAATGTCAGCAAAATCTGGATGACTTGGCAGGCTTCAAGAATTCTCTGTAAGAGATCAAGCAAAACATGATGACATTATAGATATTTATTTATATACAATACACCCTTCAGCTACAATATCAAACAGAATAAATACAATAGGTATATAAAGAAAAAATACAATAAATAATCTACGATGCTGTACTTCCAGGGGGTTGTATGTTAAATTGACGTTTTTGGTCAGCTCTTCAAGGACTACCTTAGATGTTTCTTAAAACGACTAATTGTCGGAAGTTCTCTGATATCAATTGGAATATTGTACCAAACTTTTAAAGCAGAATAGTAATAACTCTTTTCGCATGCTCTGTATTTAGTCTAGGAATTATTAGATCTCCACAGTGCCTTGTTGCAAAGTTTGACTGGAAGGATCTTTGCTGAAATTTATCTCTGAGGCTTCGATGGAAACATCAGAATGATCAGGTAGCCTGTCAATGAACTTTTATAACAAAATACCTGAAGTTCTTATAACAAAATACCTGAAGCTCCTCTCAAGCCATTGAATCAAAAGCAAAAAAATTAATTTACCAATTGTGCAATGCCTTCAAAGATTTGATGCTGTCACAGAACTTGCATAAGACATCTTAAAATTGTTCTCATATTGCTAACCAGCTACAGTGCAGGCTTTGCACACATTAACATGACAACAACTCTTTGCATTATGATAAGGATTCTTGAGCCATATAAAAGACAGCCAATTTTCTAAACAAGAATTCTTATGCAGAAAAACCATATGTTAATATGTGCAAGGCCTGTACTGTAGCATTCAATGATGAGTTTCATCACATCAAAGAATATCAAAATTAAAATATCATTAAAATATCAAAATATCAGACAAATTAATTCACCTTCATACTGATGAGAATTTTCACAAACTTCAAGTGAGCTTCCATTTCAATATGCCCTGTTTGAAATCTACGATAACAGCCAATAACTTCTTTGTATTTTGTAACAATCTCTTCATCTGTCAATGGAACATAAAATTTGTTTTTTTCTTCATCAAGATTCAAATCACCTTGTGCCATATTACTATTGCTTGAATTTTTCAACATCATTTTTGAATCAACAAATGGAACTTCAATTTTTGTCATAATTATGCTTGTTGCACAAAGACCTTCAAGTGCTGCCCCCATCCATAAATAATCTTGAACACCTCGAAGATTTTCTGATGAATGTCCATAATGAAAAAGGGCTTCTTGAAACATTCCAGAGAGAAGACAATAGTCAGCCAACAGCTTGCGGTTTCTGCCCAAACATTTCCTCTTCATCACTCTGAAAAAGCAAATTGACAAAATTTGCGTGAATTAACAAAACAAGAAAATACTTCCATCAGTTGGTACATGGTAAGGTTTAAATTTGGGACATTGGAAGGAAGTGGGGTCACACATTTTTATTTTATTTTTCAGCAATTTCATGTTTTTTACTGCAGGACTGAACAAGGTTTGGAAGTTGGCTTTTCATTGGCAAATTTTCAGATCACAATTTCCCAAAATTTTGTCACTTCAAAATGTCACCCTACCAAATTTGTTGTTTTAAAAAATTATTGAAAAACAGTTACAGTGCCGGGCAAAATAAGAGAGACAGAAAAGAAGGTTTACAACTGAAAAAAATTCATGAAAATAGAACAAATTCTTACTAACCTAGTATCAGACTCTGAAATGACTTGTTCATGTTCAATTGGAGCAGTTGGCAAATCCATCTTTTCCAATTTCTCATTCATTTTTTCAATTCTCTTTGATTCCAAAACAACAAAAATTGATGACATAAAATCAATCATGAAATTTGAAAATTCTTCACCTGTTCCTTGATCAGAATCTTCAAGAAATATAAAATTCTGTTTTGCTGTTAGATCTGGTTTTGACTTTGAGAGAATGATCAATCTTGAATCAAAGAGAACTGATTCATATTGTAATTTGATATTTGCAAATCTGTGAAGGATCTTTTCAAGATCTTTTGAATGTTGGTTTGGGTCTGGGGACAATCTTGCAATACCTACAGTAAATAAAGACATAATGAAAGATTTGTCAAAGAATAAAGTATGTAAAACTTTTTGCAATTATTTTATCACGGTTGTAAAATAACTTTTAACCTTGGAGAGATTCTGTGTACAACCAACAGACTTATACATCCAGCAAAAATTTTCTACAAATACTTCTTCAGCATTTATTTTCATTACTATGTGTTTTTTTGGATATAAAATGTATTTGTTGCACATCAATCTTTGGTGCCCACTAATTTTTTTCTCCAAATGAGCAGCCATTTGTAGCATTAGCCTAAAGAAAGGTCTCAAACTTGTATTTGAAGCTATCCTCCGTAACCGTATCAAGAATGGAACAATAGATTGCACAGCTCCCTCCCAGCAGCCACACAAATGGAGCACAATTCTTTTCCGATACGTTGTACTATAAATGGCATTATTAAGAAAATTACCAATAAGTCCGATAGATCTTCTGTGTGTTTGAATTTTTCCCCAATCCATATGTTCTCTTGGGAATCCTTTGTGGAACTTGAAACGCAGAATTCTTTTGTTGTCTTTTTCAGCTTTGGCAAACTGGTACCTTAAGAGTTTGTTGTGCACAGCATTAAAATCTTGGTCTGTTGCACTGTAAAATGGCCGCACAAGTACATAGGTTTGGCAATGATCAACAAGGCTGGGACGAAACTGATATCTGATCATCTTGGCAGCTGGAAATGATCTGAAAAGAACTGGAAGGTTGCTACTTATTGATTTAAGGCCATTTCTGAATCATTTATTGTTTACAAACTATCTAGTGGTCCACTGCAAGCCTGTTTCTGTATCCAAAGAAGTAGGCACTAATTGATTGATATGATCCAGCCAGCCAGGGGAAATTTGCAAGAATTTTAACCAACATAGATCCTTTCCCAAACTGTTCACCACAGCTTCTTGATTACCTCAAGCAAACAAGCTTTATGTTGCACTCCTCTCTTAATTTAGCTGGGAAAACTTGCCAAATAAAGTATGATGGGAAATTTAGGCCATCATATATAAAGGCCTAATATGCATCAATCAAGCAGTAGAATATAGCGCATATTTGTCATTTCTATCCTCCCTTGAACATTTGAAAAGGTTTGTTCCTCTTTTCTGTAATTGCAAACGGCTCGCGGTTTATCTTTTGATGTTGTTTCTTCGCTTTACTTGCATGTTTACTTCGACTTCCCAATTTTACAACCGCTTTTCGTCCGCCATTGCTCTCTGTCTCCTGAAGAGGCAAAATGCGCAGCTCCTCATAATTCCTCCGCAACTTATGGGTTAACCTCCTATATCCGTAGTTAATAAAGAGTTGACTTGGTGAAAGATCCCTGAAAGATATCAGGTGAGATTTACAACAATTCTCGTGTGACAGCTAATTAGCAGGGTATACTTTATCTCCCTGTGTTTGTAAGAGAAAGCATTATTCAAAAGCACAGCCAAACCAAAATTATGAAGTCAATTCAAAATAGACCAGTAAGGAATCTATTTTCAGAGTTTCCAGAATTTAATTCAAATCTTAAAGTAATCATCGGACTTAAAAGTAATTTATTACGAGGGGAATGGATATATAACCTATTGTATTTGATGCTCTCGATCGATGAAAACAACAAGAAGATAAATGAAGCATGTCTTTCTTCTGTGCTATCTTCAGACTATATCGATGTATCTTCATTTACTTTCATCATATTGTTTGATGTTTAAAGTTTCCCCTATGTTATGTTATTATGAAAGTTTCATGCAAGCTATGTTGGTTGTTTATCGACGCTAATCAATATAGTCGGGACAAAGACTCTGTAGAAATCATATCTCCTGTCGTCAACTCAGGCTGTGGCACCTTATATGACATCTAAAGAGGTGAGTGGTTGCTTCACGTCTTCGAGAGTAACCACTGAGTTTAGCAGGGAGAATAAAATAGCTTATGAATCTCTATTTTCTATACGTTTTTGAAATCTGAATAACTAAGCATGAAAGGAATCGTATAAAAACATTGATAGAATCTTCTGAAATTTACAGGCAGTCAATTGAAACACCAACGTTTTGATATTTTGCGCTTTGATGCCGACGTTTGGAAGGAATGATTTCCACGTCTAACTAGCAAAGGTGAATTTTGTAAACGAAAGGATACAGTTCTGTGTAGGGGAAAGCAATTTGGAGGCCTCAAGAATAGATGCCAAACCTTCAACTCAGCCGATAATTTTATTTTTTCTTTCTCTGTTTATTTGATTTGATTGAGTGCACTCAGAGGTGTGAAATCTATTCTTCAGAAAGGCAAATCCTTTTGTCTTTTTCTGGAAGCCTGGTCTTTTGTTTTCCAAAATTTTCCCTTGCTCTTCACTATTTTCATGTCCTTATCCCAAAAAGGGTGCCGACAAACTAGAATAGCAAAATGTATCTAAATATGGTTCAAGGAGACACAGAGAAGAGAACGAGCAAAATGAAGGAATCGTTTCTCCATCCAAAATACAAAACATACGGATACTGTTTTACTAAAACAATTACATTGACCTAAGAGAAATTTTCACAGATACATAAAATTATGATATTATAAAGATACAAATAGCTATTGATATAATATGTCTATTCTGATAAATTCTGTTTATAATACATAGATACACAAGATCAGAAAACTTCATTGTACAGCACTGAAAGATATACGGTAAATCGAATAGTCGTGTTATTATGCGACATTGTTTCGTATTTTTGCACTTTTGGTCCACTTGTGACGATAACGTATGCAAAAGTAGGTTTAATAAGATTACCTTTCCTTTTAACTTTCTTTAAAGTCATTTAGTTCACTATTTTCGGGAATCTTCTTCGGCAAGGAACTCGTCTTTCTCTTTATACTTCGAATCACTGAATTAGCTTTCGAAATTTCGCCTTCCAAAGATGCGAGACGAGCTTTACGATATTCTTGTCGTAACCGTGCTTGCCTTGCTCTCGTAAGGCTTGGCGATCCTGTCTTCTCCTGCACAAAAAGATGAGATTTTATCAGTTACGTACTTGCGTGTGATTATTCAATTGCATCAATATTTCTGCACTGTTTTCACGTTCGAATATGAAGGAGAAAGTGAAGATAAGGGGAAGGTGAAGTTCCTGTTTAGCGCCAAGTACTGGGATCGCAAAAGTAGAGAATACCAAATCGAGTCTGATACCCCTTTTTTGCTATGGGGCTAAAGAGGTGGGGCTTTGCAAAGTCAGAAGATAACACCACTACACCACAACACTTCGAAACATCCCAAGGTTGATGGCCTTACAGAAAACAGTGCCATGAGAAGGAAGGTTATTGGAGAACCCCCACTTATGCTGAAGGAGGGCAATCTTCCTCGTAGTCAAAAATATAAAACGTGAGAAAATATGAAATATGAGTGGCAGACATACGCATAAACAAGAAGTATCACGCTTGTCTTTCTTTCAAGAAGGTCTGAAACCTATGGTTATGAAATGTAAGCTTCAATTAGCCTCTCTTAGAGAACTTAAAAGTGTACTTACTTCGTTATTTCCATTTTCATCTGTGAAAGATATTTCACTGTCTGAATTCGTGACGTCACTGTCAGAATTCTGGTCAAAATCAGTCACTGAGCGAATCCCAAGGTCTGAGTAATGCCTCCTCACTGATGGCACGTATCTCTGTCTTGTGGGCGATCCAATGATGATAGGGCTAATCGATGAGGGTGGTGTGCTGGACTCAGGGCTTGTCAAAGGAGAAGGCCCCCTGCCAGGCACTGTAAGGTATTTTGCTGATGTTGTTGCTGTTGTACTTTGTCGTCGATTCTGTGAAGAAAGAATCAATCAAAAATGAAAATGAGTCTTTCAGAAATGCAAACGAAGCAAGCTGGGTTACTTGTAGTGGTCTACTTACTTAAAGAGAGTATGAAATGGTGAATAGGCTTCTGCGCGAATACCGGATGAGTCAAAAAAAGAATACCTGTTTGAAAGACCACAGATCCCTCGATATCAAGACAATAATGTTGGTAAATATCTCATTCAATAGTGAACATGTTCAAATATAGTCCACATTTTACCTGCCTGAAATCGGCCATTCCGTTCTGAAATTATAAGAGATATTCTCAAGGAAGCCCCTTCAAGAAACTCCCAAAAATTGCATAAAGTTACAACCAAATTTCTCGTATGTCTATGCCTTATAACAATGACTTGTACATGCTTTGGCACGTTTTATCCCTTTGGGGGATGAAAATGTCATCTCTTGGGGCAAAACAAAATTATTCTGGACGATTTCATCTTCCCAAGAGGATAAAACATGCTAGAATGTGTTGAACTCCTTGAGATAAGGCAGAAAGCTCGGGAAGTGAAGTCCGCATTACAAAAGTGAATTGGGTATTAACTTACTTTTGAATAGCCAGCAGAGAGAAATTTTTCGCCACGTACATCCTCAAAAGTTGTCCATGATCGAGGTCGTTCTTGCCTTCCTTGTCCATTAGATTGGTTTAATGGCAATTCCAGCAATGAATCTTTTCTGTAAGACCTTTCAGGAGGAGGATGCTCCCCCTCAGGATCGCCAATCTTACTCAAATCTAGATCTGAGAGACATGTACGCATGCGTGACATTTGTTTAAAACTTTTCAACAGTCTATTATTCCTCTGATTGTTTTGCGTCGATAAATGAGATTGAAAATATTCTTCCTTTCGATTTCGTAACTTCTCTTGCTTCTTTTTGTCCAGTTCCTGCAAATAAGATAGATTTCAAGTAAAAAATCAGGGTCGACTGGCAATACGTGAGATTGAAACCAGTAAATCTTCAAGATGGTAGCGTCAAGCCCTGGGATCTCCTTACTCAAAATCATTTTAACACCAAGCAGAGTTCCCTGAACACCAAGAAAGTATCTAGAAAAATTCTCGTTTGATGGAGAGACTCGTCGGAAAAAGCGTCGGTTTAAACTTGCTGAAATCTGACACTCTTCATGTTTGAACGTGAGTGGCACTTCTACGTCATTTTTAGAGCAACATCTGGTCAAGGACAACAGATGTGACCTCACTGCCACATGGTGTGAAATTCATCGAATATTCCTTGGCCTGAACATGATTTTTGAAAATGTGGAATGACATCACAAACGAAGTACGAAAATCAATATTTTGCAATGAATGTCAGAAAAAAAACCTAACCTTGAAGAAAGACCCTTTTCAACTTCACATTGTTTTATGTTTTATGGTTCTATGGCACACAGATTATCGTTCTCAAACGAAAGTAGGTTTTAACTCGAAAAATTCTCGAATCTTATCGATACCCACTTGAGTCAATTAATTCATTTTTGCGTGTGATTCTAAAACAGCAGGATCGTAGGAACGGTGGCAAGATGACATCATTTCAAATCAGTGGCTTTTGGAGTCCGATTTACAGGAAGTCCTGGCACAGCGTTTGTCACCTGGCCTGGTGCTTCCTCAGATCGCCTTAGATTTCTCCGGATTTTAGTATCTATTTAGGAATGTCTTTTGATAGGGAGATGAATTCTCCCCACGGTTTTACGAGTCAAAAACACGAATTTGACACAGTTTTTGTAAACTTTGTTTAGCTAAGTCAGACCCTGGCTAAGTGGATGAAACATCTTTCTTTCGTTACCTCTTCGTGACCATTTGAAGAGCGTCGTTTTGAAATTATGGTCTAGAAGGGAGGGGCTAATTTGTGAAGGGGGCTTGATAGAGAGGGGGCTAAATAGAACCTTTACTGTATTTAGGCTGGGGGATTAAGGGGGGATCAAAAGCCATCATGAAACAGATAGACTTCAATGTTCAAAACCAAAACCAATATCAGTGAAAAATGTCTGACAAGCAGTTAGTGGGTAATCGAAATTTCAATGGGTCACTTTATTGTTTTGTTATTTTAAATTACATTCTTCCTACTCTCGCTAACATTCCATACATAGGTGCAAAATATGGAAGCAATATAACAAACAAAGTTTGGAGACGAGGATTGGGGAGGGGAGGGAGGGGGGGGGGAAAGCGGGGAAACTAGAAAAAAC
>REGL01000128.1:96826-139950 GCA_004194395.1 Aurelia aurita complex sp. Pacific | reverse complement strand
AGTAAGCGTGGAAACTAGAAATAACATTGTTTTCACTTTAATCAATTTCCAAAAGAGCACCCAACACCCCAGGAGCAACAAATTTGGACTCAACATAGCATGGCGCAATAAAGTTGTACTCGAAATAGCTCGAAATCTGTCAACAGGGGTTAATTCTCGTCGGGAGATACTTTAACCTTTCGTACTCTGTCACGTAAATATAAACCCAACGAGCTACCAAATTTGTGCAAATATCAATACGCATCCAACTTCGTCTCATTTCGTGTCTGATCATGCACTGTGACCTTTAACTTCTCACCTTTTCAGAAGTAAACTGGATCAGCTTCCAACTGTAATGTCTTGGGAAATTTAATGAGATCTGTGGTAAAGTGTTTCGATCTCTCGTCAATGGCCAACACACAGCTCGGAATTAAGAAATATCATGTTTGCAAAGACAGTGCAAAGTCTATTTTCTTCAGTTGAAAATGAAAGCTATTTACTAAGCTTTATCATGAAATAAATGGCATGAGTAATAAAAGAATAAAGTAGGTTAGGCCAAGGGCTGATCATCACAAAATCCTCACCTTTTTCATGAGAAAACCATACATTCGCAGATTGTTCGCATATAAATCTCGGTACGCTTGTGTTTCTGTAACATCGAACCTTTTCGATCTTCTCTCGGGCTCATCTCTACTTGCTCCCTTCTCTGAAACTCTTTCCATTTCCAACACAACCATTGAGTTTCCTCTTTCCTCTCCAAAACTTCGATATTTCTTTTATTTCTGACCGATTGGGTCGCCAACGTTCTTCGTGTGCCTGCAATGCAAAGTATGTCTCCTATTTGTTTATTGTGATAACAACACAATCAATTCTTTTGACAGTTAACAAACAATTTAATCGATGTCTTATTGATTAGATTGCATTGTCTGCTCGAAGGTTGCTATTGTCTCTTTTCTCTGCAAGACATTTGTCACCATGGCAAGAAAAATGTGTCCAATGAAGCGGTAATTTCTTCACAACCTACGCACGGAACAACAGCCACATCTCAACTTACAAAACTCAACATGACATGACGTAATTTCGGAGGAGCAAGGATGGACCATTTGATGCAATAGGGCAATGACCAAGGCGAATATGAAAGTGATAGAGTCCCCAGCCTGCATGGAAATTTGCGGCTGAAAGTCTCTAGATTTTCTAAAATTACATCTACCTAGTCAGTATATTTTCAAGCAACGAGTCAAGTTGATATCCATCCCCTCACGTTCCACCAGGAAAACAAAGCTTCAAAACTTTGCTGGTTTGCGAAAAATACAGAATAAATGGAAGCGAAGTTTCTCGCAAGAATACCATTAAAATGCATGAAAAATTTATCGCAGGCAAATTATATAAATATAACAATCATTTGAAGCTCTAACTGGCGAAGTTAGGAGCTTTCGAACGAACTAAAATAGATGTAATTTCATTTTTTCGTCGACGCAAAATTGATTTTTTTGTATTAAGTACAAAGCTCAAAGTCCCAAAATCATCTGTAGAGATTCAAACGCCATTTCAAAACCCCCTTTAATCATTGGAAGAATTGTCTAACGCTTGTCGAAAGAAAAAGTAACGTGGACTAAATCATGGTCAATCTGTAGGAAATAAAATAGTGAAACTGAAACTCTGGGCGAAACTAAAAGCAGGAGGAATTTTAGAAGAACTTGAAAAAATAGAGCTGATGGCAAAATTGAAAAGATTTCCAAAATTGTCCCGAAAGTTATCCCTCTATATAATTTCTAAACTGCATGAATGACTCACATCAAAAACTAAAAAACAAGTAACTTCAAGTGAAACTAACAAAAACCTTGAACAAAGTGCAGCTGATCAATACATTGAAAAAGTCCTCGATCGAAGGTACCCCGTTTCATTTCAAATTCGGCATCACCACAGATGAATCACATTCGACTTATTCCCCATGACGCAGCTTACAAACCCCCCGCCCAACACACTCACAAGACAAGTCACGTCAGCTTTAGTTAGTGTAGAAACAATAAGCACGCTACACCATCGCCGACAATGTTGTTGCAGTTGATGACGTCATAAGTGTACTGCTGGATAGCTTGTGGTATGTATGGAGTAAATATGAAGGCAAAGGGATGAAAGGATTAGAAATAATCTTAAATTTTGAACAGATCCCACGCAAGAGATAAGGAACTTCTAAAATAAGATGAAGAAGGAATTAGGGGTAAGCTAACTTGTCTTTCTTCGGGAATCTCTCAATCTTTTAAGTTTTAAGATCCTTCTTGATTGTATGCAGAAAGGTCGAGAAAGGCTAAGTAATGCACAACCAAGTCTAAAATGAAAACAAACCCCTGTTGCCTTTTCGTTTTCACGATCCTTCTTGAGTGGGTCTTGAGTGCTTTACAGAAGGGATCAGATGTGTACAACTTTCGTTTCAAGCAAATCGTGATGGCTAAAATCCTGGGCTTTATGGCTACGGAAATGGGGAAACAGACAAGGCTAAGATCCTCGTTGAGTATTCTCAGACATGCTAAAATGTGCGCAGCTCGAAAAGTGAAAAGTACCGTGCATACGAGGCAACGAGAGTAGTCTTACCAACCGAACCCTTTACTAAAGGGTTCGGTTGGTAAGACTACTTTACCCTTTCAATTCAACCGAAAACATTGAAAAATTGCGTTTCTTATCTTTCCCCATCGACTGTCATGTACGGAGATGCCCTTATATGATCATTATTCCAGTTTTCGCTCTTTGGGAAAAGGAAATGGACTTGAAGTGTCATAAGCGTTTGATAAGATACAGTGTTGCAAGAAGCAATGAAAATCAGACTCTTATAAAACGGCACTGCCCTAATATTCAGTTATAATAACATGCCCTCATGCACGTGGCGCCCCCATATCCTCGTCATTTCGGTATGAGGAAATAAATCTTTCATCTCAATCTGTTAAAGCTCGTTGGATGTCAACGTGAATATATGTTTAAGCTATCCTGATGCTTCAACGTAGAACTTGTTTCAAATCATAAGATTCCCATCAGTTAGGAAAGAAGGACTCCAAACAAAAGAGGAAACAAAGTGATAAATTTAAGACTCTTTTTGATGGGCACTTACGATGAATCCTGATGTTCAAATACAGTATGAGGAAGAGAATGACTCAAAAATAGAGTAAACACCTCTTTCAAAATGCTAAAATTAAGACCCTTTGCGTGCTCTAGGTACGGTTAAGGTGCATCGTGACTGCTAAATCGACGGCTACTTTCAAATCACAAGGTTTTTATGAGTCAAAAAGTAGTGGGATATGAAAGAAACGCATGGAGATAAGGAAACAACTCTTTCAAACCGCTAAACAAGATCCTTTTGGATAGTTGAATCGCGCTGGCTAAATCTAGGGCATATTGTTTCAAAGCAGTGGGTTGTGGGAAGAGAATGAAACAACAGGAAACGCGATACAACAAGATCGAAAGTAGAAACTCAACTTATTTCATAATTTCATGTAAATCTTAGCGATTACAAATCACTACCTTTTGCTAAATTGCACGTTTCACCAACTGATTCTAATTTTAGATATTTCGAGAACTTCCTTTCGCCTTTTCGACAACTTTCGTCAGTTTCGTAAACTAAAATTGTCATTAAACAATTGATATTTTTCTGTAATTACAATTTGATTTATGCATTTTCCTATTAAGAAAAGCAACTTGTTAGCTATCAAGAAAATCATTGATTTAGCTTTCAGGGCTTGAATTGGATTCGATAGTTCATCATAATAGACCTTTTAGCTATTCTACAAAAGAGTCTGGATCGAGCGTTATTTTTATACGCGAGGCTCGATAGAGTGGTGTTAAGAGCTTCTATCACTATTGTAAGAAAGCTACTCAACATCAGATAATATCCAGGAATGATCAGCAATAATACTCTTTATTATATGGCGTTCGAAAATACGGCTCCTCGGACCGGCAACGCAGCAATTCGATTGGTTCTTGATCGGTCCGTAAAAGCCGTATTTTTCGTTCGAAGCCGTATTGGACCGGGCGTTGCCTTAAAAATCAACAACAAGGGAGGAGCTTCTTGTGTAGGCTTAGGCCGTAAGAAGTGTCAGCCAAAGTTTAGCTTATTCATCAAAGATTTCTTCTCTGTAAACTTTGAAGACGAACTTGCAATTATACACGAAGAAAATGCCAATGTAGTTAACGTTGCAACGAGCAACTACAGTAATGCACAGGATCAAAGACACAACAGAAAAGTACGATACTATAAACAACGTTCTCAAAAGGTTCTGCCATATAATAAAGCCTTTATTAAACGATTACTCGATCCATGCTGGAAAATATTTGGACCTTAGTTCATTGTACAGACCTCACTGCGTTCGGCCCGTACGTCAAACTGCGGTCCAAATATTTTCCAGCATGGACCTCGTAATCGTTTAATAACCGCATACTATCGAACCTCGTGTATAAAAATAACGCTCGATCCAGGCTTTTTTGTGGAATAGCTGCAAGGTTTATTCAACCTTTCAATCAATGTAACGCTTCCATGTTTTCTAATTTTGATTTTATGAACCAGTTTTGAAAGGCATATCATACACACTTAGTATGTACAGTTCCCGTTACAACGTGAGCAGTACTTCAAGAAATAAGAAACGGAGAACTTGCAACTTTTTCGAGGCGAAGGCAAAACGTGCTTTTGCAACTTTTTCGAGGTGCAGCGAAATATGCTTCTCTTGCAGTAACGGAAATGGTGTATAGACATGTTGTATAGACATTTAGTATACACCGTTCCCGTTACCGTGTCGTGTGGGTAAGATTTAAATGCAAGAACAGAAAACGTTGTATTTTTAGACTGGGGTACTACGTTCTAGGCCTCTAAAATGAAATCGGCTAACTGTCAGCCTTGTCCCATGGTATCTTCCTCGGGGTATCAAATTGCCCATTCTACCAATTTTCATGCTGGTATCATGATTTGAGCGATTGGCCTATATCTTGTAATTCGATATTTGTGATATTATACTGGTCAAAAAGTTGTCAAATCGAATTTGTATCAAAATCGCACCAATTCAAACTTCATAACTTCTTAGTTGTCATCAAATTATCTCAAGGGTCCAGAAGTGACAGTAAAGACCGTAGTTTTGCTTTCTTTGGTTCCCTGTGATCTGGATTATGAAAAGCAACATGGCTATAATTTGATACAGATTACATATTACTTAATAGTTGCGATCGGCCTGTTATTGTTACAGTAAACACTCATGGACCCCCTGTGACTAAATTTACGATCTTATAAAATATGATTAGAGTGCATTAAAAATCAAGCGGTGCTATAAATCGTTCATTCAACTTATCAAAAAATATGATCACAAAAATACCAGGAAGGTTGTTTCATAACTCTCTACACTGCCAGGGAATGAATCAGCAATACATTTTCTATACGACCAATTCCTGATTGGTGGTTATTCTGCAAATCCTCTTCTGTGTGTTTAGTCTGATTTCTTTCTTCCGGTGAATTGATCCATTGATTGTGAGAAACCAAAAAATTCTGACAAGGTAACGAATGAAGAATACGGAAGGAAGCTAAAATAAAAGATAGGAGAAACAAATCATACTCAAACGAATTCTGAAGAATAAATGGGTATGTACTTGAATTTAAATGCACGTATTGTATTTCTTCTTTTTAGAATTTCTGAAGATATCTAATGACGTGCACTTTTTTGTCAAGAAGAAAGGCCACGTTCGTACGAAACGGGCACAACAATGGATAACAATGTTTAGTTTAACTTGGTTTAACTTGCAAGTATAAACAGGGTATAAGTCAATCACACTTTTTTTATAAGAAACTGGTTTATAAGAAACTAGTACTAAGATGACCAAAAATTTAAGAAACTTTTAACTCTAGCACTACGCTCGAGAACAGTTAAGAAACTCTAAAACTTTATTTCTGTGTGTCTCTCTTATTCTATGTCTCTCTAACAAAGGTATATTCGTCTTTTCTTGACTTTTAACTGCAAAATTGGTAAATTTTTGCCTTGATGTGCATGGCTTCTTCTTGATGACAATGTCAATGCAAAATGGAAGCCCTTTCTCGAAAAGAGGCTCAACTTAGTTTTTTTTTTTTTTTTTTTTTTTTTAAAACCAATTAAGAAACTTTTACTACTAAAACACTGAAATTTTCATGCGAAATTAAGAAACTTTTAGTACTAAGTGCTGATCCAAGTTTCTTATAAAAAAGCGTGTATGTAAACTTTGCAAATTGAAAATTGAATAAAAAATGAAAAGTATACCATCTGAGAATGTTACACAGGTGCAAGATTCTTGGCATTAACAGAGTTTCTTTGTCATGCAAAATGGCATCCATAATCTGATCCGCAGCGTAATCAGCTTCCATGATGGGGAACAGCAACGGAAATCTGAAGGGATAAAAAGAAATAGTATACCATAGATCATTAGCACAGATTTAACTCTGTCGGTCACACTAGCAGCAGCATGCAGGACCGGAGGCAGGCTTCATTAATGTGCATAAGCATGCAAGCAGGCAGAAAGTATCTTAAGACATTACAGTCCTGGAAAAAAAATTTAAGACCACATTTTTGTCCACAACGTTTCTTGGCGTAATGAGATGGAACTCTGTCTATCTTACTCTCTTGGCGTTGATTTAAGTGAACTTTCCATGTAGGTTCCGAATTTTTATTTTGTTTTTTAAATTTTCGAGCAATTTTGCAATGACGTCACAATGAAATCTATCAAAATTCTCGGAAATGATAGTGGTTCTGCCGACAAGGGGTGCGACCCAAAAATTGTGTTACATCAATCTATGCAAAATTCATTTATGATTTGTTTGCAAAATATCCAAACTTCACGAAGAATATTGCTTAGTCCACATCTATGGCCATAAGTTTAAGACCACCCTTGGAAGAGCGTGAAAAACTTCTGTGCTTATAAGGTAAGAGCCTTTGATATTTGATGATTCGAATAACAAAATAATCCTTGAACATCAAGTCGAACAACAATGTAATTTGTTACTTCAAACTAAAAATTAAGGGCTGGTCTTAAACTTATGGCCATAGCTGTGGACTGAAGGCCCTCTACTACCTTTTTTCGTTAAGCAAAATTTCTCTTGGATTTTCGATATTTTACAGACAAAACATAGAAATGAATTGTGCATAGATTGATGTAAGATCCAGCTCAGTAACACAAATTTTGGATCACACCCCTTGCCGGCAGAACCAATAATTTCCGAGACTTTCTATCGATTCCATTGTGACATCATAACAAAATGGCATAGAAATTCAAAAAACAATATCAAAATTTGGAATCTACATGGAAAGTTGACCGACAGGATGTCTAAGAGAGTAAAATAGGCATAGCGGTAGGGTTCCATCTCGTTACGCCAAGAAACGTTGTTGACAAAAATGTGGTCTTAATAGATGAACTCACTTTTAAAAGATAACATGAAATTCAAGCAGTATATACCATTTTAAAAGAATGATGCATCCAGGAAAAAAGTAATTCAAATCATACCTTGTTTTCACACCAGTAAACATTCCTGTATTGATATAAAATGGGCAGACAACAGTTGTCTTGATGTTTGTTCTCAATGCTTGCATTTCCATGTGAAGTGATTCTTGGAACCCAACAGCTCCAAATTTTGATGCACAATAATCACAAAGTCCATTGACACCAGCTAATCCTGCTGCAGATGCGATTGATACCACGTGACCATGATCTTTTTCTAGCATTGCAGGTAGGAATGCTTTTGTTGTCTAAAATAATGATTAAAAAGAATACAATTACATTACTGGCAATAAAAAGCAAGCTTACTTTGTTGCAGCAATTGAAATACTGTAGTTCTAATGTTTCAACATCCAAAAGTTTTGGATGATAAATTTTTGG
This sequence comes from Aurelia aurita complex sp. Pacific, assembly GCA_004194395.1. NCBI lineage: Eukaryota > Metazoa > Cnidaria > Scyphozoa > Semaeostomeae > Ulmaridae > Aurelia > Aurelia aurita complex sp. Pacific. The sequence continues at coordinate 132,102 of REGL01000128.1, read as the reverse complement.
ACAAAATTATGTCTAGACATTTTGTCTTAATAATCTCCATTTAAGTATAAGAAAATAGTTTGGATACATTATTTCTCTGATTTGAAGCATTCAATATTTGGTCAAAGTTGTGTTAACTCAAATGTGAATAACTGATTTCAAGCAAAGACTTGATCAACAATTTGTAAAAACGTTGCTTATGATTTTTCAAGAATTCTGTTAATCCAATGTTTTTCTGACATTTTTCTCTCTGATTCAAATAGATGACAACATTACAGATCATTGGATGAAGGCAACACTGTAAAAGCTATATTAAGCCCCCTCTCTAAAAAGCACCTCCCCCATGAGGCAAGGCATAAAATAAGCCCCCTTCTCTATCAAGCCTCCCATCCCACTTATACTGTATCAAACTCCAGAGGTTACCAAAGATTTTCCATTTATTGGGCTAAATAAGGCTGCATTTGCTTTAATTTTGATATGGTTTGAGACAAAACTGTGATAAAACTTATGCATTTGACTCGTAAAAATGTATGTTGAATCCGCAAAATATAGTGTAAAAGAGCTGAAAAGATATCATATAAATATCCATGTCATTTGATTTTGTTAATAAGCCCCCCTCTGGAATGTCCGAAATTAAATAAGCCCCCCTCGGCTTAATAGAGCTTCTATGGTATTTCCACACTTTACTCAGACTTTTGCATCTGGTTTTGGATAATTTTTTTTCCAGATTTTTTGAGCCTGTGCAGTTACTATAAATTCTTTGGATTTTAGCCACAACAACAATGTCAATCTTTGTCAGAGTTCTATAAATCTTTAGTTTTTAAGTTCACTAACCCAAAAATGAGAAATCGTGTTAACTTCAAATGTCTTTACGATCAAATCATCTGGGGTATCCATGAATTTCTTTCCACTGACAATTCCAGCATTGTTAACCAAAATGGAAACATCCCCTACATCCCGTTTGATCTTTTTCGCCACACTGTAAACATCATCTCGGTTGCTGCAATCAAAAACATATCCATGTGCCTCCCCTCCTGCTTCCTTGATTTCATCAACAGTTTGCTCATTGGCAACGCTATTCACATCACAGCAAACAACAACTGAACCAAGATTTGCAAACCTGAGAGAGAAGATTACTGTAAAAGGCTCTCTAAGTCCCTGTGGGGGGAGGGTTTATTTTTTATTTTGGAGGCTCTCAAAGTGGGGATTTAAAAGAGAGGGGGCAAATTCAAAATTTTGGCTCAGAAAGGAGGGCTCTTAGAGAGGGCAATATGGGTGAAAATTCTGCACACCACATAACTTTCAGATTTTGTTGTTGTTGCTGTGCAAAGTGGCACATCTTTCAAATTCCCAGCTGATTTGTTGGCTAGAATAGGAAAAAGGTTTATTGTTTTCAATAATGAAGATTGTAAAATTGCAACCTGCATTCTAAAAAACGACCCCACAGAGACACAGGAACTGTGATGGCACCAGGGGTACATGCCCTCAATATTTGGCAATAAACAAAACATGTCCATTGAAAATGATGCAGTTATCATATGCCCCCCTGACACAGGACCATCCACCCTGACACAGGACCGTTGAGAGAGGGCCCGGGGCCTTTTGGGGCCCGCAAGTAATACGGTATATCTTGACGGTATGCATCTTTTCTTTATTGTAGTTTTCTTTTGGGAACGATTTCAGGCCCGTTAGCCCACTGAGATTCTAAATAAAATCTAAAAGCAGTGTTTTAACAGTATACAGGAGGGTGTGGCCCAAGGATAAAAGGGCGTGGCCTGAAAAATTTTCCAGCGATGTTTGCAAATGATAGGGTTGACCCTTCTTACGGGACCATATATATGACACATCCCCGCAAATGTCAACCTTATCATTTTGAAACAGTTCTTTGTGTAATCTGGCCTGGGTCATCAGTGGGTCATCCAACTGTTTTTTTGGAAATTTGTCTTTCGTGTAATCCGGGTCCCATCCGGGTCATCCAAATTATTCTTTTTGGAAAGAACAGCTCTCATTGATGAGATATCTCTTTATTCTTTTCTTATTGACATGGGGACAGTCACATGTTGTGATCCACCTTTGCTTTGTTTTGTGCTATCTGGGGATGAGGAGGGAGTAAATTTGTTAAGTTTTAGTTTGTGGAATCCTTGCCACATTTTCACTTTATCTTTCTCGCATTTTATACCTCATCCCGTTTACAAACACAAGCTCTCTTCAAAATCATCCATTCTCGTATTGGATACATACCTCAAGGCCATCAACTTGCCAATGCCACTTCCAGCCCCTGTGATCAACACAATCTCACCAGACACATCTTTTGGCTTTCCAGGCAAAATCAACTTCAGTAGAGAACAGCAAACTTGATACCAAACGATGAAGTTAACTTGGATGAACTCAATCAGTAATGCAAGCATCTTGAATGTGTTGCAAATTGCAATGAAATAGAAGGAAGTTTGCTTGAGGTTTTGCAATGACTGTCTTCTTTGTGCCAAAGGTCCCTGATGATGACGACTGACACAAGGGAGCAAAGAGCAAAGTCCAGCATCAGCAACAACAGCAACAGTCCATCGGACAACAGTCCAACAACTAAACAACAGCAACAACAGTGATTGTTCTTTTGCACAAACATCTTATCGCCCGCGAATCCATTGTACTGCGGTATCATGCGCATTGCGTCACCACGCATTTCGAGTGACTGAAGATAAAATGGCGCCCATTTATTTTGCTTTGTGCAAATGGCAAAAAGACCAGAGAGTTTTCCTTGATAGAAAAGTGAGAAAAATATTAAATACACAGGTTCCTAAGAAGTGCTTTTTGAAGAATGTGAAGGATAAAGATGGCAAGACCTCCAAGATGGCTAAATTGTCCAAGAAAAAGTGCAGTTTTGGCTGGTAAGGAGCTTACAAAGCTGTGTGCGCTGGTTGCTGCTGCTGCAGAGAATTTTTGTTTAGGCCCATTCATTGTAACAAATAGAAAACGGCCCCAAAGGCTAGGCTAACCAATGGTTTTTTGCAGTTTTCTCTTTTCATTTGGGGAAGTAAAAATTACTGTTTCTCTTGCTGCACCACGTCCATGGTTTTGAGTGAAAAAGCACTTGTTTTGCTTCCTTTTTTTGCCGAAGCAATAAAACACGAGCTAGACTAGAGCATATCAGAGTACGTGGCCTAAATTATTTTGCATTATTGACATCATGAAAGGAAACGGCAGAAAGCTTGTCTATCTTTGTTTCTTTGTGCTAAACAGGAAGAGAAAATATGCAAGTTTCTTCCTGTTTTTTCCAAACGAGCCAGACTGCATAATTTGCAAAATCTGCCCCTAACTAATAAAACATGAAAAAAGCGCGGCTGTGGAAACATGATATTTCAAGTGCGCGTGGAAATGCGCGTGGAAGGACACTCCAACATAAAATGCAGTCAGGCAAAAGAGGAGGGGTACAATGAAACCAAACATTTTGAATAGTTTTTGCACATGCAAACTGAGCCCGGGGGAGGTCAGGTGTTGTGCTAGGGGGCTACAGCCCCCTGCCAGAAGCATCTAGGCACCTGATCAGACAGACTCCTTTGATTTGTGCGAGCGCACAAGCGTCCCTCTCGCAGGCACAACACATCACAACACATTATTTGCTGGCACCTACCAAAAGTGGTTTGATTGCAGGCACATTTTTGTCAACCACTTGCTTGCAGGCACAGGATATTATTAATGAGGCCTGCTGTCAGAGGAAATTTTGGATTCTTGTTAGACTAAAGTTGGCAAAAACGTCCAAAAACAGCATTTTAAGCCCCCCTGTCAGAAGCTCCAGCCAGAAGATTTCTGGTGCCACCCATCTTTGCTTGTTGAACAGGATTTATTCTTTGTGTTCATTTCTTCCTACATTCAGATAAATTTGTTGCCTTCAAGACATTCCTTGATGACAGATATGATGCGGAAGTTCCAGATGAAAACCGATTTCAATTTCCAATGCTCAATGCATATCTCAAGGCAAACAAGGTTTGTCTGCGATTTATGTATCAAGTCAAATTACTGCAAATATCAAACCTTATTTTCATAACTTACCTTTATGTTATCTTTGTCAAGTATTGGCTGTTTCTTTGAAATCTTGCATGATATTTTTTGGAATCAAGAGTTAATGTCTTCTCAAAAAAGGGAAATACTCACTGCTTGGGCAGTCTTTTCATGAAATCCACTGCTCATCGTGCAATTTTTTCTTGTCTGTTTTAGTATGAACTTGGTATGATAATTGACCTCACAAATACAACAAGGTTCTATGACAGAGCAACAATTGATGCAGATGGTGTAAAGTACTGCAAAATACAATGCAGAGGGTATGTTATTCGTATTGATTGAAGACGGTCCTCTATGGACATGGAGATCACTTTGAAAATATATTTTTCCACTCTTTGGGTGATTTGATAATGGCTCCTTATGGTAGCTGTTCCTGTGAGATGTTGCTGTTTGGAGAGAAAATGTTTTCAATTAATTGTACAGTATGGAAAAATATTTTTTATTTGAAAGTTAATTTACATGTTTGTACTGCATAAAGGCTCAATTTCTTCAGATTTCCATTGAAACATCTCCGCATTTGAAATAGACTGCTCAAATTATCTTCATCTGTAAAGATCTTATTCATATTTTCTTTCCCAATATATCTAAGATTCAAATCCGCAATTTTTTTGCAGGCATGGCGAGACACCATCATCAGACCAAACAAATTTATTCCTCAGAATCTGTACAAATTTTTTCAAAGATAATCCAGGAAAAATAATTGGTAAGGAATGTTTCAATTTTAATTAATTAACGAAAAGACATTGATTACAATTTCTAAAGTCTAAATAAGAAAGGACATTGGAAGAAATTGAAACTATTATTCACAGCATGCACAATGAGAAACATACAGTTTAAATGTACCACCAACCATATACCACTGCGAAGCACCATGCGGGTAGTCAATAAGGTGGGGATGACAGAACGCATTGCACAGAAGAATTGACACAAATAGCATACGTTCCTTCAGTGAGTACACTATATGTTTCTTATTGGGCATGATTATAGCAACATAAAAAACTTACATTGAAGTAGGTTTAAATAAGTGAAGGTCTTGAATTGATGAAAATAATATAAATATTGTGCAAATATACAATAGAGCCACAGCTCATGCAGCAGATTATAACTAACACATTTCTAAATTCCCATGTTTTGTCAAGGTGTTGTTATTTGCTCTTGCTAGCTCAGTTCCCCTTAAGAAGAAGTTAATTTCATTTTCTGTTGCCCAATCTTCAATTTCATCTCTTTATTTAATCTATTTGTTTTCACAGGTGTCCATTGTACTCATGGTTTCAACAGAACAGGATTTCTTATCAGTGCATATTTTGTTGAAGTGGACGATTGGAGGTTTGTTTCATTTCAAAATATCAAAAGTCATTTTGCATTCTAAAATCAAACTCATTTTAGGTGCTTCAAAATACTCCTATGTATTATTTGCAAAAAATATGCACTTCAACTGAATAGCAGAGGGAGCAGAGGTAATGAGTGTGAACTGTGTGATCCACTAGGACAGAAAAAATGCCTTTCTTTAGGTACACTGAGATGGTCAATTTTAGACTGTTTATCCTCGTTATAAAAGGCAAAATGATTCTAAAATTGCAAGACAGCCTTGTAAGGTAACAAATTTATCCTTGTTCTCTGAAATTTTATATTTTATTCAGTTTTATAAAAGTTTTATGTTTAATTTCAATTTTGACATAATCTTTGGTATTTCTATTGCAGTTTAGAGGCTGCTGTTCACATGTTCTCTCAGGTAAGCCGTATGAACCATATGAATCACTGATGTTGCTCTTTTATTGCTAATGCTATTGAGCAAACCTTTGCAATGATTAGATGCATCTCGCAACTCGAAAACATTCTATAATTTTGTAATGCTCCTTTGAAAAAGATCATTGTTCATTTAAAGCTGAAAAAACTAGAAGATGGTCTTTACCCCTGGTAGATGGATTTTCTTCCCCTGGTAGATTAATTTTTCTTCCCCTGGTAGATTAATTTTTCTTCCCCTGGTAGATGGATTTTCTTCCCCTGGTAGATGAATTTTCCTTCCCCCAGTAAATGGCTTTCATTCCCTTGAAGGTGGACTTCTTGGAGGTGGAATAGTATAAATCGTTTGTGTGTCTTCTGACATCTAAAATTTGTCAGAAAATGACATTTATGAAATGTGGAGTTCAATTTCTGTACTTTTTGACAACAACAAAATTGTTGTTTTCCTTTTTATAATTTCAGATTTGCGTAGCATCTGTCTCAGAATTCGTTCTCAATGTTTCTTTATAGTGTCGACCCCCTGGAATTTACAAAAGAGATTATCTCCGAGAATTGTGGGATCGGTTTGCGGGAGGAGCAGATGATGCCCCACGTCCTCCTCCGTTGCCAGAATGGTGCTTTGAGGAGGAAGAAGCTAGTGATGATGATGATGGTGGATATCGGAAGAATGATGACGTCATTGGCGAGGGATATGATGCTGATGGAAGACCTTTCAAAAGGAAACGCAAGGAACATCATGTCAAGGTTTATTCTCATTAATTTTACATGATTACAATTTGTATTCAGTGTTTTAACTGACTGTTATTTTGATGGGTCTGTATAGATTAAAAATCCATGATTGTTGCAAATATTGCCATGAAGTGGTAGTACGTACCAGGGCCCAAATCGGTCGAGAATCGAGACTGTGAGAAGACCGTTTGGGGCCTGGGAATGAGGTTTTGTACTATCGCAAACCGATGTGTTGGACCCCATTTGTCTCCTAGAATGCTCGTCTTTGGTGCTAAACATTCAATTGCGAATATATGAGGTATTTTTCAGAAATTCCTCCTCCGTATTAATAATCTTAAAAAGCATTAACAAGCAAGAGATTGATTCAAAGAACATAAGATAATATGAACTATGTAAATACAATATACTATGTATATTTTGAAGGATGCAAAATTTGCAGAAGGTGTACAAGGCATGATCACTGTTCATTCTCCAGAATGTGAAGAGCTGCAAGATATTTGTCAAGAGATGTGTAATTGGGACAGGTATGGAAATCTTGATGATGTTACTGTTTTCTAACAGCAAATTTTTTGAGATTCCCTTCATTACATTCATTTGATATACTTCAATTTCATAAGGAGGACTGTGACGGCAACCATGTTAAAAATGACAGTTCCATGCGGGTATAATATTGGATGACAATTCGACGTTTCCATTAAACGTTATCACTTGAAACTGTCTGAAAGATCGTCGTCTACATGTAACTATGCCATTGCACTGTCTAAATGATCATTTTTGAATTATCATCATCGTCACAATCCTCCTGGTCAAATTTCTCATCAGACTGTGGTTTCCATCTAGAGTTGCATTATCTACAATATACCTTTTAGCTATCCTACGAAAGAGCCTGGATCGAGCGTTATTTTTGTACGCGACGTTCGATCGAATGGCGTTAGAGCTTCTATCACTATTGTGCACATTCGAAAATTCTACAAAATGTAGCAAAACATTATTCGATTCTGATTCTTTTTTAGAATGATTAAAAAGTCTATTCAACTTGAATTTGGTAGAGATGGCATACGAAGGAGGATTTCAAGTTTTGTGTGCTTGAGGAGATTTTGATGAAACCGAGTTTTTGATTTGTTTCGAGTTTTTGACCGGTTTCTGATGTCAGCAATGGTTCCGTTTTATCTCTAACACTGAATTTATTTTTCAGGCAAAATTTTCCTGGCTCTCAACCAGTCTCTTTGGATCGAAACAATGTACAATATTTAACACAGAAGCCTTACAAAGTTAGCTGGAAAGCTGATGGGACCAGGTATTGCTTTGTTGTTGATGTTTTAGTAGTTAGGAATCGTTTGTTACATGGACGATACTTGACTTCTTGTTACATTTGGTTTGTTGTGTCGTGTCATGACAATCAAAGAACGGAAGAGTTCAGTAAATAATTCGATTCCTATCTGACAATTCGCTGTGGACAGTGTCTTACGAAAATATTTCGCAAATTGGTTGAATTACTCAATGCGAGTTTCAAGTTCTGTAGCTCACGAAGACTTTTCAACTTTTTTGTTTCATCGTGATTTACTCTGTGATTTGCGATTTGATATTTGATTCTTTTAAGGAGGGTTGCCCTTCAGCCGGAGCTGTTTTACAAGGGGCCCTCCACTTAAAAACGCTACTTACAATATAAGATTACTCAGGAATAGATTAAATACACTATCATTAAATACAATAAAAACCATAACTATAAAAACCTAATAACAATTTACAAAGTTTAAGATAAAAGAAAAGAAACACTAACTTCTAAATAGACTGTTTAAAACTATTTAGGGAAGATTCCTGTTTGGTTTCAGCAGGAAGGTCATTCCATATTTTTGCTCCTCGATAAGAAAAACATTTTTGCCCATTACTTGACTTTTTCTTGGGTAGTCTGAAATCTGCCTCTGTATTACGCAGGACATACAAAGAGCACTTTGAGTTTCGGGTGAAGAGGTCACATTTGAAAGAAATGCACTGTGTAATGTCTCCTGAGTTGTCTTGTTTCCTTTTTAGATACATGATGATGATGCTCGGTGAAAGGAAAACTTATTTCTTTGATAGAGACAACAGTGTTTTTAATGCACCAGGATTGACCTTTCCACAGCGAAAGAACCTTAATGATCATTTAACTGACACACTTGTGGATGGGGTAAGCATAGACTTTCGAATGAATCCTAGTTTCTTTTTTCTGTTGCATCCACCTTAATAACGGCTACCCCCTTGATAATCAAATATGGGCTCATGATATCACCGCTCATAAAGTAGACCTTGATATAATATAAAATAGAGTAGACTCTTTGAAAGACAATTGAAGTAGCATGACATAAGATAGATGAATAAAAATCTCGTTTTTTCGCCATTGCTCAGTTGAACAAAGTTTTTTATTGATCGAAATAGTTTGTGCTGACCGAGATACGAACTCTGTGCTGCATGGAATTACCGCTCATGCAAGCGGCTGAAAAGTCAGAAAGGCCCCACTTATATCTTAGGATCAGAGTACAGTTTTCATCTTCGATCTTCAAAATTGGACGATCTCGTAATTCTAAGTCATTATTCCTTTCATCTTAAGATTAGGTACTTTGATCTACTAAGAACTTAGTTTTTAGTCTTTATTGTTAAAGTCCAGCAAAATCTCCTTCCTTCCCCCAGGAGCTGGTGATTGACAAGGAAGGAGATCAAGAACATCCAAGATTCCTCATTTACGACATCATCAAATTCCAGGTAAGTTACGAATTTACGATCAGGTTCTTTTTTCAACCTTTAAATTTCAATACATTTAACGTGATAGACTACGCTGGTTTGGAAATTGCATATGTACCCTAATTGCTCATTCTTCTTAAGTTATATTTTGTTTCTTTGTATTTTATCATCATTTTCAATTAATTACTAAAGTGCCATGAATCAATGCTTTGCTAGCCTGCGTGCAATGGCAATTCTCATTTTGCATTTTCAGAGCTTGAAATCTGTTAGAGGTTAGAAATCTTCTGAGCTTTGATCATGTGATTTTTTATTTTGAACGAAGGGACAAGATGTTGGCAAAACAGATCTAGACCGAAGATTCTTATGTATTGACAAGGAGATCATTGGGCCAAGAAATCAAATGGTATATATTCCTTTTTAACGTAGCAACTGAACACTATACTCAAGAAATTTGAACGCAAAAAACAACAACTATTTAGCACACAGATATGAAAGTGCAACATGTCTGGTCGTGTTGTATGACTGAATCAGTTTATTAAGATAAAGTTTTGTAGTATGATATAGATGGGTATTAAATACCAGTTATGATATGGACCAACATTTTTCAACGAAGAAAGCACCCAATATCGTTGATTCTAATTTTTAAACGATGCTAAAAAAGCTAATTAACTTAATCTTTGAAACTGGCCTTAGAATCCATTCTGGTCGTTTGTTTTTCATTTTTATTGAGGCTACCCAAAAAAAATTGAAGTTATCAGCAGAATATTTTCAATGTTCAAGTGTCTTTCCCATTTAATCTACTGTGATGTTGCGAATCAACGAGAATGCACGCAGAAAAAAGGAGTCGAAATTAATGGGAATCGACATACAGTAGCTACAGTAAGAACAAGCAAAATAGAAACCAGTTTTTTCAAAACAGCCTGTTTAGTTAAAAGTCTTATTAAAAGGTCACTAACCTTGAAACAGGCTGAAAGGTTTCTTATCACATGGTTAAGAAACCTGCAATGATTTCAGCTTAATCCTTCATGAAAACCCAGAGCAAACATTAGCTGACAGTTTGTTCTCGTTACCTAGCATTTTCTCTAAATTTACTCAACGTGCCAAGCCAAATTTATCATTATAGATAGAGATGCCTTTGCATGAAATGTCTAAAAATGTTGGGCACCTGAGTTTCACAAAGATTTTCAGACATGAATTTATTTGGGGTCCTTCTATAAGAAACCTTTCTAAAATCAGGCTGAGAAGTTTCTTATATGAGGGCACCATTTCTCAAAAAAATCAGCCTGAGGTTTCTTATAAAGTGGTTTCTATTTTGCGGGTTCTTACTGTATATCAACCAGCCGCTATAAATAGACCAAAGAAACGCCCATAACCATTGTTTCTTTAGCTACAAAATAAAATTGCATACGTCAAAGTTACCAAAATACATTTTTAGATTTCATTTTAGATTTAAGATATATTTTTATCTTAGCCCCAGGCCAGCTCTTAGCTTTTATCATCACCTCGTTTGCCTCAGTGTAACGCTCGATTTATTACTATAGGCACAGGAAGGAAAATTGGATAAACTGAAAGAGCCATTTAGTATTCGGAGGAAAGAGTTTTATAACTTAGAGCATGCGCAGTGGATAATGGATAAATTGATCCCAAAGATTACACACGAGACAGATGGATTGGTTTTGCAACCAGCAAGAGATGTAAGTTTTTACTTTCTTTAATTTACTCACTCTAAAATGTTTGTTTTGTTGACGATTAATCATGAATTAATTCTATTACGACAATAAATTTAAAGAGACAGAATCGCAAATTTTTTGTGTATGAAAATCTAAACAAGATTCCTCATTCATAAAGCAGGGACTTTGTACATTCTGAAAATATATTTAATACACAAAACCGAAAATTTAATTGACCGACATTTATGAAAAGAAACTTGCAAGGCGAGAATTTGTCTATTGTCATTTCTTTGTTTATGCGTACGTGCCGCGGAATTAATAAGTTGTTTTCCTTTCGTTTCATTGTTTTATGATACTTCTAGAAAGTCATACGAAACTGCTAAATTCATTTTCCGAATGTATAAAGTCTCTTCTTTATGCACGAAGAATCTCGTTGAGATTTTCCAACATAAAAATTTGCGCTTGTGTCTCTTTAAAGTAAATGACCAGATATAAGATATTAGATCTCATTGATTGATAAATAGCCTATTGTATTTGATGATATCGACGTATGTGCTAACAAAACAAAGCCAATGGCGTGTTTAGGTTTCTTCCTTGTCACATCAAATAATTTATAGATCTGTGCTTCCTACCTCAGTGTATTCACTAGATGCCTTCCTTAGCACTGTCTTGCCTTTGGGTGACGAAGAGCTCGTCTTAAGATCAAAGGTGAATTATTGCAGTTATTTGAATCAAATCAATAGTTTGAACAAATGGGAACTGATTGCAACAATAACATTACCTTTCTTTAATGCTAACAACCTTCGCTGTTTTCTCTACAGCCATATGTATTCGGACAGTGTCCGTTTGTTTTGAAGTGGAAACCAATCGATATGAATTCTGTGGATTTTCAGTTGCAAATCAAAACAGTGCACCAAGTGGGGTATGTTTACATCAATTAATTTATTTATGTTGCTTCATTCATCCGTATTAGCGAACTTTGCTTCAAGTCCATTTTCTGTTCTTTCCTTCCTTGAGGATCCGTTTCTTAAAAAAAAGCCAGAGCTTACCCTTAATTTTTCAGATTAAATTAAGGTCAATAAGCGATCGAATTTCACAGGAAAGAAGTTCCTTTGTATCAGTAAAAGTAATGTTACATTTCTCCCAACATAGAATCAACGCTCGTGCAGCAGATTCTACCTAATTGATTACAGATTGCAGCTGTTTAAGTCCATAATCGATATTTGCCTCAATTTCAAATCAACTCAAGAAAAATTGTGAAAATAAGTTATGATCTTTTATTTTTTGAAGGTGCCTGCCAGAGAAAGTTGGAGCTTTATGTGTTCAAAGCTTGGATGTACCGTTTGCCACTATCAAAGTAAGTCTCTTTCTTAATCGTTTGAATATAAATCCTTTAAGGTATAGATGTTTGGAATATGATATATCAATTCAAAGGGGGGCTGTTATTTTTTCTGGTCTTGTATAGCAATTAAGATTATTTGACTTTCTTCATGGTGTTTTTATTTTTAGTCATCTTTCTCTTTCCATGATGTTAAGTTTTAATGATCTTTCTCTTTCTTAGGTAACACCTGAATTAAAGCATTACGACAAAAGAATAATCGAATGCAGTTGGAATGGAAAAGAGTGGAAATTCATGAGATTGAGAGAAGATAAAAGTTTTCCAAATACTTATAACACCGCCATGAGTAAGCCACTCTTCAATCATATTAGCAACTGCTAAGTTTTTGGTATCTTTGCCACTTCGTTTATGTTACTGAGATTTTCTGGATAAATGCATGTGAATCGATAGGTAGGTAATGTAGCGTAAGCTGAGGAATATGTTTATTCTGTGAAATGGGAAAATCTTTATTGCCATGCAATAAAAGTTGCAATAAAGCTTCAATTGCAAGATTTATATGCATAGATTATCATCTTTGGCTCCGCAGCCAGGGTAATTTTAGACTTTATGTTGACCTCACCCTTATTGGATGATGAAACGGTAATAATAATAATAATAATACACATTTATTTAAAGTTGGCTAACGGAATAGTTTATAAACTAATAAACGTTCATCTTATTTTTAGGTGTTTGCGATTCAATAAAACATCCAGTGACGAAAGAAATGTTGCTGGATCTCATCGCTAAACATCGATACAGACACGATCAACACGGACATCACGATCAACACGGACATGCAATGCACGGACACGATCATCACGCACATGATCATCACGGACATGGGTCCCACGGACACGAACAACACAACAACGAACAGCATCATGGTCAAATCGGACATACTGGTTAATCTTGGTTGCATAAAAGTGTACGAGAGGTATTTTTATGTGCAGAATCAAGGTGATAGTCAGAACAGTTTGAAGACACCGATTAACTTAAAGCAGAGCTCTATCATCATTAAAATGTTATGGAGACTCCTTGGAGCAGTTTTGGTTGAAGAAGGACCATCTGGTAATCAAGACAACATTTCTTAGCTTGTAGTCGTCGGTATATCATCGCTTAGCCAAGCCATTTGCGAACCCGTTGCATGGCACCGTTGCAAAAATTACTTGACAAATAATGCAAGATGACGAAAATGTCTGTCTTTATTATTTGATGGGTATGGAATGACGCATTGGAAAACCTCAGTCTGAGCTGTACTCTTTAAGCAATATCGTTCATCTTGCCTAAGAGCCATGGAATTGAGATCTTTCATCATCCTTCAAGTCTACATTAATAGTTTGTATTTCTTTCTAACATTTATAACAAAACTAGAAGCTTGATTTAAACAAACATTAATCTGGTAATGATCAATGCTTTTTGCAGTATGCTTCAAACCAGGCAGCCCAGAAAGGAGCTAAATTTACTAATTTTAAAGCCAATCAGAAGATCAGCGATACCTGGAAAAACAATTTGGTCATTGACTGGGCAAAGAAAGAAATTTGATGATCAGCCATGTAATATTTTGGTGATTTTTCAAACTGGGGTACTTTTTTTGGGACACCCGGGATATTTGCAAAAGTTCTTGCAGTTTAAGTTTATTTTGCCAATATTAAAATCGTATTTAAAAAACCTCGAAAGAATGATAAGATGGTGAATTTATGGAGACAAAAGGCACCGTTTCCTTGACAGCCACACAAAATCCCCAAAAATGGATTTGAGAAGGAATCTACTGTTCTACTGATTCTACTGTTCATTACGTAGAACCTGGNTTCATCATCCTTCAAATCTACATTAATAGTTTGTATTTCTTTCTAATATTTATGACCAAACTAGAAGCTTGATTTACAAAAACATTAATCTGGTAATGATCAATGCTTTTTGCAGTATGCTTAAAACCAGGCAGTCCAGAAAGGAGCTAAATTTACTAATTTTAAAGCCGATCACAAGATCAGCTATACGTGGAAAACAATTTGGTCATTGACTGGGCAAAGAAAGAAATTTGATGATCAGCCATGTAATATTTTGGTGATTTTTCAAACTGGAGGACTTTTTTTGGGACACCCGGGATATTTGCAAAAGTTCATGCAATTTTGTTGCCAATATTAAAATCATATTTAAAAAACCTCGAAAGAATGATAAGATGGTGAATTTGTGGAGACAAAAGGCACCGTTTCCTTGACAGCCACACAAAATCCCCAAAAATGGATTTAGAAGGAATTACCCCCGGGGAATTACCCTACTGTTCATTACGTAGAATCTGATGCATCAGACCCTATTTGATTCCGTAAATATTTGTATTTATGCGTGTATCACTTGAAGTGTAAAGCTGTTTATGTTACATGTATTAATCTATTGCCTGATAGTAATATCGTACAGTGTAATAGTATAGTAGTAGTAGTAGTAGATTGGACCCGCCAATCGACCTTTCATCTATTCTAAAGAAGAGTCTTGATCGAACGAAATTTAGTACATTTTTATACGCAAGGTTCGAGTATCGCTAGAGCCTCCATCACTATGATTCATGTTCGCAAATTCTATAAATTTAGAAAACATCGTTCGATTCACACTCCAATGTAGAATATCTGTGTGGTGTGGTCTATTCTTGTTGTAGACTAGTAGGGTTCGCAAGAACTTCTTTGATAATCTGACTCGAAGTCAAAGAAAATAAAGAAATCATCTTGTTATATGGCATTATAAAGTCAAATTTATCCAATGTATTTGGCAGACATTAACGTGGTTACCATAAAGTGGCAAATCTCAGTTCCACAGATAATGTACTCCAAATTGTCTTATCTATTTATTTTCAAGTTCATTGTTTTTAGTCACAAAGTTGGCAGTTTTATGTTTTTCGTAGTTGTATTTGATTTATGTTTTGTTTCAGTGTTGTTTGAAACAATATTTTTAAGTAGAAGTGGAACATCTGTTTTCATTTCTCTTCACAAATTCTCGTCAAATTGAATCGGCTTCCCATATACTTTTATAAAACCTTGAACAAATATTTTCTCTGAATCCAAAGTTTTAATTTCAACAGAATCGTTGTTTTCAAGCAGGCACATAAGCACGAAGGATCTGTTGCTAGGTTGTGTAAAGTTTCATGGCTATTTGAGTTAAGGGTGATGAAAAGAACTTTGTTTAATTTCAATTTTTGGTAACTCTTAATTGAGAAACCCACCATTTAACGTCAGCTTATTGTTGTTGCTTTACCAAAAGAAAAAATTTTGCTCAAAAATCAAAGAGTGAAATCTTTACCATTTCTATGTTCTATTTAAAACACAACACACTGGTGATAGCTGCTTCACAAGGTGCTTTCATTGCTGTGTCACAATGTGTGGAACGAGAGAAGTTGCCATGACGTCACAATTGTTCAAACGTAAGCGAGGCTACTTTCTAACTGAGGATAACAATTAGCAAGAAGTGGAGTGAAAGCATTCCAGCCAGCCAGGAACTGCAGCTGTCGTTTGTGATTGGTTCTTGCAACTACATCTTTGTCATAATTGTGATGGCAGCAAGAAATATTTTTTCCTGCTTGGAGGGAGGAAGCTCGTGGCTCAGGCTAATTAGACCAGGCCATGGTTTACTTTTACAAGATAGGGTTGAAAGAGCACAAGGCAAGAATTACGCAAAGTTCAGCATTGACAGAATCGATCATTTGGTTTTGACGGTGAAAAATGTCGACAAAACTGTTGAATTTTATATGAAAATCCTCAACATGAAAACGATCACTTTTGGAAATGGAAGAAAAGCACTTCAATTTGGAAATCAAAAATTCAATTTGCATGAATATGGAAATGAATTTTTGCCAAAAGCGGAAGTTCCAATGCCAGGCAGTATTGATATCTGCTTGGTGACAAAAACAAGTTTAAAAGATGTAATAAATCACTTGAAAGAGAACAAGGTCACTATTGAAGAGGGACCTGTTGAGAGAATTGGGGCAACTGGAAAGATCATGTCTGTGTATTTCAGAGATTGTGATGGGAATCTGATTGAAGTTTCAAATTATGATCAAGGCAAAAGAGACTGATGGAACAATTTTTTAAATTTTAGATGTTTAACATTTGCAACGGAGGAGAGAAGTTACGACCTTAATAAGGCTAATTTATCTCGGTTGGACTGAAAAAGAAGTACACAAAGAAAGACAATGAATAGCATTATTAAAGGATATTGTTTCATATTCCAATTGCCCCTTGTATATACCATTGATTGTGATAATCATAGTGTATATGTATACAAGTTTGGACTCTAAAAGCCAAATGATGAAGCCCTTTCTTTTACATGATTGCCAAAAAGTGCCACACACCTTTACAGTTGATGAATAATATATATCAACAATAACAAAAGAATGTTGTTAATTTAAAAGTGTTAAAAAGTATCATCTCTAGTCTTGCCTGGAACGTTCAGCTTTATTTAAATTGATGCTGGGATTTTATTCTCATGATCTTTGATATTGAAAGATTCTAGCCATCCTCTCATGACTTGGACAAGAAACCCACCTAGCAGGATTTGCGTTGGATGGTAGAACAATAACGGAATTGAAATAAGTGGCAAATATTCATAACCAGCATAGATAATCTTCAACATTGGCATTCCAAGAGTTAACGACTTGTGCGTTGCACAAAACATCAATGCTATGACATCTCCTGGTGCATATCCCAAGTTAAACTTTGTTGATAAAATGAAAATCAGGCTGATAAATATGATTTGGATCAACAAGACCATAAAACCAACCATGATAATTTGTGACAATCCAAGTGTACCCATATTGGAACTAAAGGTGTCACAGAATGTTGTATAGATGATCAGTAATAGCATACAACTACCAATTGTTCCCAATGGTGGCTTTGTTCTTTGCATCCATTCTTTTATGTACCTCCTCGTGATCTGCCCCACAATAAGAGGTAAAACTACAGTGATGGTAAGCGTAGATACAATCTTTCCAACAGGCACATCCCCTGATACCCCAACAATCTTGAATAAAAGAAGTGGGGTGACAAATATACCCAGAAAGCTGCCTAATGCTGAGTTGAAAATTGCAGCTGCCTCATTGCCCCCAATTGCTCTTGTGATGATAACTGCAGATGAGACTGGTGGGGGCATGCACCCAACGATAAGTACCCCTTTCAAAAGCCAAACATTCATGCTAGAACTTGCCATCAAATTTACGATGAAGTACATGAAAGTTGGTATAAAACAGAAGGTGAAACATTGAATGAAAATGTGCATTTTGAAATTGAGGAATGCAGCTTTTAAGTCTTCTGTTTTTAATGAAACACCTCCATTAAAGAAAATGATTGAAACCGCAAAATATTTGACAGTAATTTCTGGAAACAGTGGTCCACCTTTCTTCCCTATCCAAGGTGCCAGTTTTGCGAGGAGGATTGCGAGTCCAATTCCAATCATGAACCAGTTTTTCTTTACACTGTCAATCACTGCCATCTTGCCTGCAATAAGAAATTGCAGGGTATTAAGTGCTGTGGATTACAGTCGTTTACAGCTCAGAAAGGGCTTTTGTTTGGGGGGGGGGTATGTGACTGGTATGTGTAACACATGAGCAGTACATCTGAATAACAAAGTTGCCATCCAGTACTGTAAGTTGGTAAATTAAAACACTGCTTTATGCACATCCATGCAATTACACATTTCTGTACTTGTTGACATTCCCTTGACATAACAGTAAAATTTGTCAACGTACGTTCAGAAGTTTAGTTTAGGCCCATTGGTAGGTAGTTTAATTGAAAACTTCTCTGTATCTTTTACTAGATGAATAGAGCTTAAATCTGACTTAAGTTCAACTAACCGTGTAAGAAACAGGAACATTAATGCCTGAAGTATTTCACCTTTTCACTGAGGATGTGGCACTTCTTTCTTTTCTGCTTGTTGTCTTGACTGTTTCTTGTCCAGTCAAGAATGTGTGCAGTGGTTCAAGCCTCAGTTCTGTGATAAAGCAATTCGAATTTTGGAATGTGGAACCATTGGACTTGGAATGTGGAAAAGTTCGACGTATTAGGATTCTTTGAAACTGAATCCGTTTTCAAAATTTAGTTTAAAGGAGTGACTGAAAATTTGTATAGCAATACATACTTTTCAGCAAATTTCAACAAATATAAAAGTACAATAGATTGACAGAAAAGAAGCCTTCGTGCAGTACAAAGCTTACAAATCGCATGGAGAAACGCAACCATTTGGGGAACGTTCTCTATTGTCTGCAAAGAATTATTTTTAACCCTGAAACCGCATTATTTTTGTTTCGATTTTATTGCATTTGGCAACTAAGCCACGTTGAAGCTTGATGACGTCACTTTTGACAATACAAGAAATCGCAATGGACATGCGCAGTAAGGATTCCTTCTTTCTTCCAAACATGACAGCAAAATTGGCCTAAAAGATTTCAAGATGGAAAAGTATTGGAAAATGTCGAATTTTTTGCTGCTGTGTGGTCTGATTGTATTTGCTAATGGAGCTGAACATTATAAAGACAATGCTAAGGTATATTTCTTATGGAGAACGCCATTTGTGGCCAAATAATAAGACCTGCCTGCAAGAAAAAAGTGACTTGACTTTTTAGGCCTATCAAGTATCATCACCCCTGCTTCGCCCTTCCGTACCGTCTGCGTTTATTATCAAAGTTTGTTACGCTCTTAGAGTTGGGTGTTGTTATTTGCCTGTGTTATGCATTCAGTTCAGTTTAATTATTAAGTTGACAATTCCACTAAATACTAAACTCCTTGGAAAATACAATTAACTAGAACAAAGACAGAGTGACAACAGATGACCGAACAATAAATTATAAGTTTTACAACATTTTGCATGGAGAGGACTAGTAGGGATTTCTTAAGGAGGAGAGACGTTGTAATAACAGAGATGCGTCCAGGAAAGGAAGCAACAGAAGTTATTGCAGAAATCCAAAACATTTGTTACTTCCAAGATGCAATATTTGCGTTTTGAACATTTATTGTGTTGATGCGCAAACAAAGAAACATTTAGGAAACAATCAAAGCCAATCAATGTTTCCTTGTTTGTGCTTTCCTTAAGAAACCAGATGATCATTCCCCTTGAGAATGGTCTGAAATATGAAATAAATGAGATTCAATATTTTTAATTTGCATACAGATGCTGTGTTGCTTTAGGTTCAGGTTCATCATGTTTTAAATTCCACTACTACATACATTTCACAAATACAATATGAAAAACAACAAATTTGAATAACAAAAAATTTTACAAGTAAATAGGAAAAATACAAATAATGCGAGCAAAGCTTTCTTTACACCATTTCTCTATTGGATGATTTACTGACTGAAACTTTTTTTAAATGCCACTGTGTTTCTTTTCAGATTCCAATGTTTGTAAATAAAGTTGGACCATACTTCAATCCACAAGAAACGTATCATTATTATTCATTGCCTGTTTGCAGACCAGAGAAGGTAAGTCGATTTNTGACTTAATTAGATGTATTGTTCTCTATTGTTTTAAGAACAATTGCCCCCCCAATCCGAAGCTTCTTCCTACGGCCCTGATGGAATGTGCAACCATTTGACTTGGAATCTTTCGACTGACTCAAAGAAAAGGAATAACGAAGATACGACGTATTAGGATTCTTTGAAGATGAATCCGTTTTTGAAAATTTAGTTTAAAAAAAGTTTGTAAAGCAACAAATCATTTTCAGCAAATTTCAACAAATATAAAAGTACAACAGATTGACAGAAAAGAATGAAAGTCTTCGTGCAGTACAAAAGAAACTTGCAAATCACACGGAGAAACGCAATCATTTGCGGCACATTCTTTATTGTCTGCAAAGAATTATTTTTAACCCTGAAACCGCATTATTTTGTTCGATTTTGTTGCATTTGGCAACTAAGCCACGTCGAGGCTTGATGACGTCACTTTTGACAATACAAGAAATCGCAATGGACATGCGCAGTAAGGATTCCTTCTTTCTTGCAAACATGACAGCAAAATTGGCCTAAAAGATTTCAAGATGGAGAAGTATTGGAAAATGTCGAAATTTTTGCTGCTGTGTGGTCTGATTGTATTTGCTAATGGAGCTGAACATTATAAAGACAAGGATAAGGTATATTTCTTATGGAGAACGCAATTTGTGGCCAAATAAGACCTGCCTGCAAGGAAAAAGTGACTGGACTTTTTAGGCCTATCAAGTATCATCACCCCTGCTTCGCCCTTCCGTACCGTCTGCGTTTATTATTAAAGTTTGTTACGCTCTTAGAGTTGGGTGTTGTTATTTGCCTGTGTTATGCGTTTAGTTCAGTTTGAATTTTAAGTTGACAATTCCACATACCCAATACAATTAACTAGAATAAAAAATGACAACAGAGCGATCACTGAACAATAAATGACAAGTTTTACAATATTTTGTATGGAGAGGACCACCAGACTGTAAAGTTTTCTCTATTCGGGGAATTTGTGCGGATTCTTTTTGATAGACAATTGTCCTCACAAATGGGTTCCCCAGGTAAGGCAAATGTTTCAGTCTGGAGTAGGGATTTCTTAAGGAGGAGGGACATTGTAATAACAGAGATGCGTCCAGGAAAGGAAGCAACAGAAGTTATTGCAGAAATCCAAAACATTTGTTACTTCCAAGATGCAAAATTTGCGTTTTGAACATTTATTGTGTTGATGCGCAAACAAAGAAACATTTAGGAAACAATCAAAGCCAATCAATGTTTCCTTGTTTGCGCTTTCCTTAAGAAACCAGATGATCATTCCCCTTGAGAATAGTCTGAAATATGAAACAAATGAGATGCAAAATTGTAATTTGCATACAGATGCTGTGTTGCTTCAGGTTCAGGTTCAGGTTCATCATGTTTTAAATTTCACTACTACATACATTTCACAAATACAATATGAAAAACAACAAATTTGAATAACAAAAAATTTTACAAGTAAATAGGAAAAATACAGATAATGCAAGCAAAGCTTTCTTTACGCATTTCTCTGTTGGATGATTTACTGACTGAAACTTTTTTTAAATGCCACTGTGTTTCTTTTCAGATTCCAATGTTTGTAAATAAAGTTGGACCATACTTCAATCCACAAGAAACGTATCATTATTATTCATTGCCTGTTGCAGACCAGAGAAGGTAAGTCGATTTTGATAGATATAAATCAATTTACTGTTTGACTTACTAACAAGATTATGAATCACAAACAAATTGAAATCTGTAGCCATTTTGTCAAGTCATAGACAAGGAAGACCTTAAGTGATAGCCTGTGACATAAGTGGCTAACTCACTTGTTATGCATGCAGTAGAGGCCTTGCACATTAACTAACATGACAAGAATTCCTTACATTTTTGATAAGTTTTCTTCAGCTGTACTGGGTGAATCGATAAAAAGGCCCCACGTTTGAAAAATTGCTGCTCTCTCAATATCAAAGCAATAGTATTGAAAACTGTCTTGTTTTATTCCTGATATGTCCAATTAGGTTCAGTAATTTACCCGGCTTTAATCGGCCATTCCTTCCCATTTATATAAGAGATTTTCTGTAGAAAGCCCCTTTTCAAAACCTGTGAAAACGAAGGAAAACGACAAACGAAATTTCCTTTTTTTTCCTTCCTAGCAATGATGACACTCACATGCATGCATGCATTTTGTCCACTTGAGGGAATGGAATGCCCATGAAAAAGTTATTCATACCAAGGGGAAGACCTTTTCATTCCCCCAAGAGTATAGCACGTGCTAAAGTGTTTTTAAGTATTGATGTAAGGTAAACACATTAGGGAAGCTTGCTCATGATTTTAGCACGTTTTTCAAGGTTTCTTGAGGGGGAAATTTTTCAGAAAATTCCTTGTAAAATCTTAACGGAGCGACCAATTTCAGCCAGGAAAAAGTCTAAAATTTATTGAACATGTTAGCTATTTAACTAGATATTGCAAAATATCATTGCTTATATATTCAGGGATCAGTAGCCTTTCAAACTCCAGGCCTTTGTTTTACTCACCCGGTATGAAAGACTATAAGTTCTAATAGAGAAGAATTCTTGAAACATCTTGAAAATTCTTATGCAGGAAAGCGATGTAATGTGTATACGGCCTGTACTATTTGAAAAGGGTTAGGCTTGAACCCATTGATTGAAAGAAGGAAAGATCCAAAACTCTACCCTAGGAGCATTTTATTTTTCTAATTCACAATTAATTATTCATGATGAACAATTAATTCTTTTAAATGTTTTTATTTTCATTCAAAATTATTCTTCCAAGCACATCAACTTTGTTTCT
This sequence comes from Aurelia aurita complex sp. Pacific, assembly GCA_004194395.1. Classification (NCBI taxonomy): domain Eukaryota; kingdom Metazoa; phylum Cnidaria; class Scyphozoa; order Semaeostomeae; family Ulmaridae; genus Aurelia; species Aurelia aurita complex sp. Pacific. Next base: position 109,561 of record REGL01000128.1, on the reverse strand, counting down.
TGTTTTTAACAGGTTGAGCACAAGAGTTTGACACTTGGTGAAGTTCTAGATGGAGATAGAATGGCTGTTGCACAGTATAAGCTGCTATTTAAAGGTCTTTATTTACATAACTCATCTTCATTCCGTTTTTCATTTAATCCTACTGTTGCATATTTATGGTGAGGGTGTTTCATTGATGGAGGAAGGTCATTCAAATTAATGCCATGTAGATACAATGAAAATAACCTAGGAGAAGGATGTTTTGCCCATGTAGGCCACATCATTATTTTATATTTTACTCTCATCAAACTAGCACAACTAACAAATTACAGAATGATACTGGATCAAAATTGCAAATACAGACAGTATCAGCCCTCGAAACATCATCATTTTCTGTGATTCAATGAAAGGAAAAACCATTTAAGGTCTGTCTAAAAATCCCCAGTAAGCCTGCAAATTTATCACAAAAAGTGACAGAGAACATTGGTTTCTAAATGGTAAGCAATGTCTTTCAGCCAGACAAATAAAGCTTTTTATTCATTAACATCAGTATAAATAAGTAGAATTCTTCCTTTCCAGTTTACATGCCAGATTTAAACTTATGCAATTCTTTTTTTGCAGAGCCTGTAAGAATGAATATGCTTTGTAAAGTTCAACTAAAAGAAAAAGATATAGAAGCATTGAAGCATGCTATTGAAGAACTCTATTATTATGAATTTATAATTGGTAGGTATATATTTCAAATTAGTATTTTTTATTTAATTTTAATTTTTGAAAGGTGGTGTATGTTTCACACTTTCTTTCCTTTCTGATTTGGAAATGTTTATGATAATTCTTCACTGCCATTATCACTTGTGTTGCAACTCTAAGGAAGCATAATATCTGAATACACAGACTATGAGATTTAGAAATATACTGTGAAACATGCAAAACAAACGTAAAGCTAGGGTTTGATGGGAAGAAAGTATTGGCTTTAACAATGACCTCTGGATGCATGCAGTTCACCTTTCGCAATTCACCTGTAGGTGGCTAATGTTTTCTTCTTCCATATTTGAAAGAGCAAATAAAATTCTGCTCACTGATTGCTGCTGCAGTTTTGGAGTATATTCAGAAACAACCCTTTGCAAACAAACATCAAGCAACATTTCACTTAGTAACTGTAATTTTAATTATTGGTGACTCTTATTTTTATTTTTCAGATGAACTACCTGTCCGTGGATTTATTGGTCACCTGGAAGAAAGTGGATTTCTTCCACATAAACACAAAATATTTCTTTGGTCACATCTGACTTTTAACTTTGAATACAACAAAGACCAGGTAGATAATAAGTCTGTTATTTTTGTAGCTAAAATCTACCTGCACTAGAAACAGTTTTGGGCATCTTTTAAGTATCCGTAGTTGGGAAAGAGATTTTAGCTGAATTAAAAACTCATTGAAAATGATTTTGATTATGTTTTTACTCTTTTTGGTAATAACTGTCAGATACAGTATAGACCTGTACAGTGTCACCTTAATTTGTTCAGTCTATTGTGTCTTTCAAGGAGGCTTTCCTGAATCTGGAGAAAATATTAGCAATTCTTAAGAATTATTTTGGTGCTACATTACAGGCCTTGCACATTTTAACATGGTATTCCTACCTTGGAATAATTTTTTGGAAAAATGTACAGTCTTTTATATGGCTCAAGAATCTCATAATAATGTAAAGAATTCTTGGCATGTTAATTTGTGCAAGGCCTGAGTACAGTATAGGCCTAGTCTATTTATGCTGACATGACACTATTGCCCTGGCCTCGGGATACCAAGGAATACTTGTTTGAATAGTTCTTTTAGTCTTTCAGGCCTCTCAAGAAGACTTTTTTGAATGTGCATAAAGTATTAGAATGTCTTAAGAATTATTTTGGTACATGCAGCACAGGGGTTGTTTTGTAAATGCAATATTCTCTCCAGGTGATTTCAGTGAACGTTAGCACTTATGGACATGATCCCATTGAATTAACTGATGCAAAAGAGCCTCTTGATGTTGAATATACTTACAGTGTTACATGGCATGAAACCAGGTACATTATTTGTAGTAAATTCAAATGAACGACGCAATTGGTTTGGAAGCAACTTCAATTTACATTATCAAAGCGACAGACCAGGGCAGCTTCAGCTACTCGCTGCTGGCTACTTGCACGCTATTACTGTCAATTGCTATCATTTAGAGTCTGTTTTTATCGGAACAAAGCCTGCAGACACGTCTAGATATGTTTTGGAAAATTTTTGAATAGCAAGATGATTCTTCAGGCATTTTATCGCATTGCTTCAAAATTTTTTACTAGTATTTTGCATTGGTTGTATTATCAGATCTTATCACTTCCATATACTTTGTGTCTCTTTGTTTATCTTATTTTTGCGTTGTTTCTTCTCAGTGTGCCATACTCAGACAGACTTACAAAAAGCAAAGCCAGTGGATTCTTCCCAAAAAGCTTGGAGGTATCTGATTTCTGCCTGCTTTTTCTATCAGAAAATTGCTGCCTCTTCTTAATGACTGTCAATGTTTTTGTCATATTGATTCTAACGTTTCTACATAACGAAATTTCAACAATAAACTCTGCTTTAATATCCTATGCTTGTTACACCTTATTTTGATAAAGTTTCTTTACCTCTGATTGGCTTGATTCCTGGTGTATTTGCTAAGATTTCTAAACATTGCAATGATAAGAATTAATTAGTAAACTTTTCCTTTTTCGCTTGGACAAGAAAAATCATTTGCTTTTTGGGTCCAAAAGTTTGGAATTCTCTTCCAAATGAAATGAAGTCATCTAAAAATGCATATCAATTCAAAATCCTCATAAAAGATTGGTTTTTCGACAATCAATGCGCCTGCAACGCTTGCAGTCAATGAGTTCCATAATGCAATCTCTAAAAATTGCTTCATGTTAGTGTATATTAGTGCTCACACTATCGTAAAACTAACATTAAATAAGGTATTATTATTATTATCTTTGCTAATCTTTGAAGTCATTTGCCAACCTCCTGCTAATCGTTGTATTACATTTCATGCTCTGGTTCCATTTGTGTAGTTTGTGATATTTTAAATGCGCTTTCTAACGAAAGTTAAATTGTTTTTACAGATTCATTGGCTATCAATCATTAACTCTGCTGTTTTGGTTTTCCTCCTGATTGGGTTTGTCTCTATTATTTTGGTAAGCAAGCGAAACTTTCCATTTGGTTAAGTTTTAAGCTTTTTATCCCACATTAGCACAAAATTAATATCAATCGGTAATCATTGAATTAACAGCCAAATAAAGTTAAGTATATTCACTTCGATATGAAATAAGCCAAGCACAACTTTTTCATAATTGTTGGAGTTCTTAAAGTTGTTGTTCTTGTTGTCAAAAACTTTCACGGATACTATGATGCAACTTCGATGTTTTTCTAAAATTAACATTTTATTTTACTTTCCCCAGATGCGAGTTTTGAAGAACGATTTTTCAAGATATAATGTTGTTGAAGAGGAGGCGCAAGAAATAGGTATGGTGATTTCTTCCTCATTACCATTTTGTGTTTCATAACTTGTTGCAATGATAATTGCTGAGAATTTTTGCGTAAATGAACAACTGAAATGAATACAAAAAATTTGCGTTATTATTTGGAAGCAAGTTAGCTGTATTAACGAAATGTTAAGTTTCATTTTTGTCCTGAAGGCAACCAACACATAGTTTGTTTGGTCGTATCGAGAATAGCGTCAAAATTTGTATCCTTGTGATTTTTTATGAGAGAATTCTCCAACATGGAATTTAGCCGAAGCGTTATCAAATTCCGGCCTCCATTTGTCCTGTCACTAAATGTTTGGTCAGTTTTATAGTCTAGTTTTGGTTTCACGAACCGTTTTACAGGTTACATTTTCACATTGACAGGTTACATTTTAACATTGATATGATTTCCTTTTCAGAGCAGGATGATTGTGGATGGAAAATGATTAATGCTGACGTCTTCAGATTCCCAAAACATCGCAGTTTGCTTTGTTCTATCCTTGGTATGAACTTAATCCATTTCAAAATATTTTGTAATTTTGAGAAAGCAGAGTTAGTGTTGCAGTTCTGTTTTTATCAGAGCATCATTGTGGTATGATCAGCGTCGATTTTTACATTTGTGACTATTTATTGGTTATAATGTGCATTTCCCGAATTCGAAGAATAGGAGAGTGTTAAATACATTCATTAAGAACCCACAAAATAGAAACCACCTTTTAAGGATCTTCAAGCAGATCACATCACATAAGAAATAGTACCCTCATATGAGTATCTGCTACAAGTTTTAGTGGGAAACTAAATAGGNAAACATGTCTTGGAAAGATGCACGACGAGACTCCAGACCGTGACTCTGAAATGTGGTTGTTCATGCGGAGGCGAAAGTTTGTCGTTTGACCAATATAACTGACTGTTTCATGACACAAATTGCATAATACAAAGTAAACAACGTTTTTGCTCTTGCACGATATATCGCATTTTATGTTCCAAATATAATATGTGCTTTTCAATAAAGGCCGAATCCTGAATGTATGAGAGGACGTGGTTTTAATAGAACACATATACGTCGTTTTCCTCTCCGTATATTTTGGAAAAAATTTTCTTTGATTTTGTGCTTAAACGAGTTGATATTAGTCTAATATCAACTTAGTTATGGACTTTAAATCAGAAGATAGGCTATTCGGTATTTTGGCCCCAAGTACGACAAGCATTTTTGGCCAGTGTTGCTTTTGCGAAAAGGAAGGTTCAATTTAAACTTGGACCTTCGTGTCACTCGGCTTTGGTCGATTGGGTGGAATATTTCGTCAGTATAAGCTGGAGCTGTTCCTTTAAAAGGTACATTATTTGTAGTAAGTTCAAATTAACAACGCAATTGGTTTGGAAACAACTACAATTTACATCATCAAAGCGACAGACCAGGGCAGCTTCAGCTACTCGCTGCTGGCTACTTGCAGGCTATTACTGTCAATTGCTGTCATTTAGAGTCTGCTTTTATCGGAACGAAGCCTGCAGACACATCCAGATATGTTTTGGAAAATTTTTGAATAACAAGATGATTCTTCAGGCATTTTATCACATTGCTTCAAATTTTTTTACTAGTATTTTGCATTGGTTGTATTATCAGATCTTATCACTTCCATCTATCTTGTGTCTCTTTGTTTATCTTATTTTTGCTTTGTTTCTTCTCAGTGTGCCATACTCAGACAGACTTACAAAAAGCAAAGCCAGTGGATTCTTCCCAAAAAGTTTAGAGGTATCTCATTTCCGCCTGCTTTTTCTATCAGAAAATTACTGCCTCTTCTTAATGACTGTCAATGTTTTTGTCATATTGATTCTAACGTTTCTACATACAAAATTTCAACAATCAGCTCTGCCTTAGATATCCTATGCTTATGATAGCTTATTTTGATGTACTTTCTTTACCTCTGATTGGCTTGTTTCCTAGTGTATTTGCTAGGATTTCTAAACATTGCAATGATATGAATTAGCTAGTAAACTTTTCCTTTTTCGCTAGGACAAGAAAAGCCATTTGCTAATCTTTGTATTACATTTCATGCTTTGGTTCCATGTGTGAAGTTTGTGATATTTTAGATGGGCTTACTAGCGAAAGTTAAATTTGTTTTTACAGATTCATTGGCTATCAATCATTAACTCTGCTGTTTTGGTTTTCCTCCTGATTGGGTTTGTCTCTATTATTTTGGTAAGCAAGCGAAATTTCCATTTGGTTAAGTTTTAAGCTTTTTATCCCACATTAGCACAAAATTAATATCAATCGATAATCATTGAATTAACAGCCAAATAAAGTTAAGTATATTCACTTCGATATGAAATAAGCCAAGCACAACTTTTTCATAATTGTTGGAGTTCTTAAAGTTGTTGTGTGGTTGTCATTATTAAACAGTTTAAGGATAATATGATGCAACTTCGATGTTTTTCTAAAATTAACATTTTATTTTATTTTCCCCAGATGCGAGTTTTGAAGAACGATTTTTCAAGATATAATGTTGTTGAAGAGGAGGCGCAAGAAATAGGTATGGTGATTTCTTCCTCATTACCATTTTGTGTTTCATAACTTGTTGCAGTGATGATTGCTGAGAATTTTTGCGTAAATGAACAACTGAAATGAATACAAAAGATTTGCGTTATTATTTAGAAGCAAGTTAGCTGTATTAACGAAATGTTAAGTTTCATTTTTGTCCTGAAGGCAACCAACACATAGTTTGTTTGGTCGTATCGAGAATAGCGTCAAAATTTGTATCCTTGTGATTTTCTATGATAGAATTCTCCAACTTGGAATATAGCCGAAGCGTTATCAAATTCCGGCCTCCATTGTCCTGTCACTAAATGTTTGGTCAGTGTTCTAGTCTATATTTGGTTTCATGAACCGTTTTACAGGTTACATTTTTACATTGACAGGTTACATTTTTACATTGACAGGTTACATTTTAATGCAATGTTAATTTCCTACATTGATATGATTTCCTTTTCAGAACAAGATGATTGTGGATGGAAAATGATTAATGCGGACGTCTTCAGGTTCCCAAAACATCGTAGCTTGCTTTGCTCTATCCTTGGTACGAACTTAATCCATTTCAAAATATTTTGTAATTTTGAGAAAGCAGAGTTAGTGTTGCAGTTCTGTTTTTATCAGAGCATCATTGTGGTATGATCAGCGTCGATTTTTACATTTGTGACTATTTATTGGTTATAATGTGCATTTCCCGAATTCGAAGAATAGGAGAGTGTTAAATACATTCATTAAGAACCCACAAAATAGAAACCACCTTTTAAGGATCTTCAAGCAGATCACATCACATAAGAAATAGTACCCTCATATGAGTATCTGCTACAAGTTTTAGTGGGAAACTAAATAGGCTATTTTGACTGAATCTGTCTGAGATTTATAGAGATTTTCATTGAAAGTTAACCAAAAAATTTTGTTATGGAAAGCAACTATCTAAGGCATGGTGATGACGCTCAACTGCCAAAAGTACGAACTACGTCCTTTGGAGTTGAGTCCATTACTTACCTTGGAAATAAACTGTGGCAGCATTTACCGCAAGAAATAAAACAATCAAACAGCCTTCCTATCTTCAAAAAACAAATTAGATGCTGGAATGGTCGAAAATGCATTATGTATATTGTAAATAGTAGACCTTAATTAGCTGTAATTTAGCTATTCATTTTCTAGTCTACTTTAAATAGATATTTAATAAAAAATAATAATAAAACGCTAATCAGAGTTAAAGAAAGAAAATGCTAGGTAAACCTCTTCTTTTTCGTTTAGGTAATGGAAGTCAGTTTCTGACACTTGGAATGGGAATAATCACAATGGCATTGTTTGGAATGTTCAATGTTCACAGGTACTGTAGATCTTTAAATACTTCTATTCTTCTCTATATAATAACCTTGGCTGCGCCAAGTTAAAAATATAATCTACAATATAGGGCTCAAATCTTTAAAAAGATCGGTGTAAACTTCTATTTCAGTTTCCTTTGAATTAAATGGTTTAGAAAGAACTTAGGGTTTTTTTGCTGTAAATCTGTCGTTGCAATTTATTGATACCTTGATTAGTTTCAAAATGGCGGCATAGATTATATTTGAGGCTATGACGTCATCAAAATTCTAAATCCTAAACTAGAGAAGCAACTAATTTCTGCTTTTCACTATGTTGTAGGCCTTCGTAAACTATGGTTTTCTTGAAAATTATATGATTTTTCCTCCCTTTGTTTAGGATTTACGATGATTTAAATGTTTTCAAAATTTTCCATCAATTTTTTCAAAAATCGTTAAATTGCCGCCATTTTGAAAAAAAAAATCAAGATATCAAAAAATTTCCACAGCAGATTTACAGCAAAGTACTATAAGTTCCTTTCAAGCAATTCAATTAAAAGAAAGTGGAATAGAATTTACACCCACCTTTTTAAAGATTTGAAAGATTTGAGCCCTATGCTATAGTCTACTGTATTTGGTAACTGTGACACGTGCCATTTTATTGTGTAGCTAAAGAAACAATGGGCATGTGGGTGTTTCTTTAGCTTATTTATAGCGGCTACGAGATATATCTATGTCGATTTCCTCATATATTACCTCGTGGTTTAGTGAATTTATTTGCTATAAAACTGTAGAAAGAATGGGCAGACGGCATTGGACAACTTTTGAGATGTGTTCTTCATTTTTAGCAATTTATAGCACAGATATGCCATACTCTACATTAGTTTTGTGGTCACTTAACATGTTTTCTTTATTTGTAGGCATGGATCGATGAACACTGCTGCCGTATTGCTTTATGCGTTGACTTGCTGTAAGAAAATAAACTTTTTAGCTGTTCAACAAAGAATCTCGATCGAGCGACATTTTTCTTTATTTCAATCCGAGCGGTTCGATCGAGTGGCGTTGAGCTTCTTTCGCTACTGTCCACTTTCGAGAATAGACCTTTTAGCTATTCTGAAAAGAATCAGAATCGAACGATATTTTGTGACATTTTGTAGAATTTTTGAATTTGCACAATAGTGATAGAAGCTCTAAGGTCTATTCGACAAATTGCATCAAAATATCGTTCGATTTAGATTAGATTCTCTTTTAGAGCAGGTAAAAGGTTTATTATGTCGCAGATATTTTATAAACCATTCAATAGTTAAAATTTGTTATTGAAAAAAAATAGTAAAAATGCTGAAATTTTAATGATGCAAATATTATTCTATTGGCCTTCTAGCTATCTAGTTTTATTCATTTTGATACGAGAGGCTTGATTGAATCACCTTCTTTCACTTTTGTGCACATTTGGAAATTCTGGAAAATGTATACCGGGTGTCCCAAAATGATGTATTATTGTTTGATTGCTTACATGTACATAACCAATGAACCGATTTTCAACAACTTTGTTTTATTTTGATTGCCTAAAGGCTAAATTGTATTGTAAGATGTTGGTTGTGGCTTTACCAGTTTTTGAAAATCGATTCATCAGTTATGGACATATAAGCAATCAAACGATAATACATCATTTTGGGACACCCGGTAAAATGTTTTTCGATCCCCATTCATCTACAGAATATCTAAAAGGACTCGTAACTTTCCTTCTTATCTTTCCTTTTTTTCTCGCGTCAGTCATGGACACTTTGCCAAATATTGGGGGAGGGAGAAGGTATTTTTTCAGTCAAATACATTGTTCATCACCATTGTTTAAAAAAAGATCTTTGCTCCAGCCAACGTTTTGGGGCAACTGCACCCCCTGCCCCCTAGTGTCCTCCACTGTCTAGAATCTTTTTAGAGGTGTGAAACCTCTAGGAATAAGAACCAATATATATCTCATAATTTTTAGCATTTTTCGATCTCAGACGTTGCATTCATTTGTTATTCTTGCCATCTTCCCTGTCCCTAACCCAAACCAATTATTTTTGCCATCTTNACACACTTTGCCAAATATTGGGGGGGGGAAGGTATTTTTTCAGCCAAATAGCATTGTTCATCACCATTGTTTTCAACAACAAAAACCTTGCCCCAGCCAATGGTGTGGGGCAACTGCACCCCCTGCCCCCTAATGTTCTCCACTGTCTAATCTTTTTAGAGGTGTGAAACCTCTAGGAATAAGAACCAATGTAAATCTCATAACTTTTAGCATTTTTCGATCTCAGACGTTGTATACATTTGCTTTTCTTGCCATCTTCCCTGTCCCTAACCCAAACCAATTATTTTTGCCATCCTCCATCACAATTCTTCTCAATGTAAATTTTTTCCCTTTTCAGTTGTTTCTGGATTTGTATCGAACAGTTTCTACAAGCAAATTAATGGTGATAAATGGGCGTGGAATCTCGTTCTCACAGCCTCGTTGTTTTCTGGTGAGTCTCCTTCACATTTCTTTATCGAGATTTAAATTTATTTTTATCTGAAGATGAGACGAGCTTGTCTGGAAACGTACTCATAATCATGGCCTGGTCTAATCAATTTACAATTGCAACTGAATTTGTTTTTATTTGATACACTGATTTCTCACTTGTCTTTTCTCTGAAATGACCCTCAAGGTGATGTTCGTCGTGGTCACAATTTTGAAATTTATACTAAGCTGCTCTTTCCAACCACTGTTTAAATTTGAATTTATCGAGAAAGATGCGTAGGATGCAGAACAAGAAAGGAATTAATTAGTCTTGTCTTCAACTGGAAGGTAGGCCGAAGAACTTCGCTGTGTGTACTCGTAGACCTGGTTCTGGTACCCAGCTTTGATTTTTAACGATCTCTCTTTCCTTTCAGTTCCTTTCTTCCTTATTTGGAGCGTGATTAATTCAGTGGCATGGTACAACCAATCAACTCAAGCGCTTCCATTCACTACCATTGTTCTTCTTCTACTCATTTGGATTTTAGGTATGCGTCTATACTTTTTCTATATTCTTCTGTATTTACAAAGATGTAAAATATGATATGCTCATAATTTCACTAATAGACCTTTTAGCTATTGTGAAAGAATCTGAATCAAACGATATTTTGCTGCATTTTGTAGCATTTTCGAATGTGTACAATAATGATAGAAGCTCAAACGCTACTCGATCGAACCTCGTGTATAAAATGTATAAAGATAACGCTCGATCCAGGCTCTTTTGTAGAATAGCTAAAAGGTCTATGGTCTGTTTTAAGGGTTTAGGCATTGTTAAGGCTTGCATTTGCCAAGAGCGAAAAAACTAAAAAATACCCCCATTCAAATCGAAGTTACACGTGCGCCATGAACAATGGATAGCCAAAGAAATAATGCATTTCTGAGTGCTTTCTTTGTTCTTTTTAAAGACAAGCCCTAGTTACCATTGTACATTCGCTTAAACTCCCTTCTTTATTCTAACATTTAGCATCAATGATTCATGAGTGATGGCCCCTGTAAAGTTTATATTACCGACCATAGCCATTTAACCAATGGGAAATTGATAGATGTGAATGGATGGTACAGAATTTCAATATGGCCTTAAAAATGGATTCATTTCTATCAACTTGCAATTACAGTGTTAGGGTGAAGCCGAAAAATAACCTATGCTAAGATCATGATAGAAGCGTCTGTGTGCCGAAATGTTCAAGGCTTGTCCACATCCATCGGCTTTTGCAACTGTCTTTATTGAGAATTGTTAACAATGTAGGTAGTCTGCATTTCTGAAGTAGTTTTTATTTCATGTAGTTGGTTTCCCATTGACTGTTCTTGGAGGAATTTTTGGCAAAAACTGGACATCAGGATTCAATGCACCATGCAGAACGAAAAATATCCCAAGAGAAATACCTTCAAAGCCATGGTAAATTTGCGTCTATTTTACATGAAAGCAAGCATTTATTTCGTAGTGGACCCATGGGTAGTTAGACACTGCTGGTGTGCTTCTATGGCGGAGCGCTGGGACTAAAGTCACATTACTAACAAGCTTTCAAAATGGCGGGTAAAATACAGTTAGGCTCATCATTGAACTCAAATGGTTGTTGAAGGATAGGAAACAGAAAAAGACGCTGTTAAAGAAGGAAATCACTCTCATAATGAAGTCAATGTAAGTAAGCACACATGCGGCGTCTAACAACCCATAGTGGACCTTTAGAATCATGACCTTAATATTCATTTATTCTATGTTGTTCAGTTCACTTTACTGTCAAAAGAAATGGTTTATGCCATTCTGATAATTTTGGCAAACCAAGGTCAACAATGAAGTTTCATATCGATATTTCCATTGTTATTACATACACCTATAGTAGCTGCATAAGGCATGCGAAGTTCAATTCAATTTTACACTCATCTCAAGTTTATTAATTCTTTTCATATTGAATATTCTTGTTTTCCCAAATTCGTTTATTTAATTGCCTAATCATTCATATCCTGGGAACGCGATTTCTATGCATCATGATCCCATATCAGCCATTTAAGGAGAGTTTATCCTGCCTACAGACGTTACTACTGACTAGTTCTTTTTTATGATGAAGCGTTATCTCTGTGATCATTTGAAACTTTCAGGTATCGAAGCACATTAGCCCATATGGTCATTGGTGGATTTCTTCCATTCAGGTAAAAATACCATGGTTTTGCTTTGCTAAAATTCGTGATTATGTTCACCAAATATGTTTTAGCATTGTAGCAAGTGCAACTTAACGAAAATAGTAGCAGCAGTTTTGTCCATAGAATTTTCAGCTGAAGAATAAATGAAAGTAGGTCACACTAATTTCATCATGTTGGACTAAATTCACAGAGCACTCTGGTTGAAAATGTGACTTTAATCCAATCACAGTCTCTCCTTAGTTATGCGATAAATACAATCGAAATAAATGAATTTCTCCTGTTACGTTTAGTGCAATTGTTCGAAGATAGACAACTAAATAACTTGAAATGTAAGCACTTTGATATGAATTGAATAAAGCACGTTTAATTCGGCTTGATAACCGTCTACGCTCGACCCATCGTGCTTAATCCAATTCATGTGAAAATACTTCAAGTTACTTTATTTATGCTTGGTTTGGGTATTTTGATTTCGAGAATTTTGTTTAACGATCTTCTGTTTATTCTACAGTGCCATCTCCGTGGAATTGTATTACATATTCTCAACTTTATGGGGACGTGAGCAGTATACGTTATATGGAATATTATTGGTGGTGTTTCTCATTCTACTCAGTGTGACTGCTAGCATCTCTGTTGCCTTGACTTATTTCCAATTATCTGCTGAAGATTATCAATGGTGGTGGGCGTCTATCTTCTGCTCTGGGTTAGTTTCTCTTCTCTGTTTCTTTTTTTTT
>REGL01000128.1:10229-37305 GCA_004194395.1 Aurelia aurita complex sp. Pacific | reverse complement strand
AAGCTACCCGTTCACATTGCTCCGTTTTTGTACAAAAAAGGAGGGAAAAACGTCTGTTTTTGTCCGTTCACATTGATCCGCCTGATAACAAATACGGAGAGAAACACCTCCGTTTTTGTGCGTTCACATTGCTCCGTTTTTGTGAAACTCATCGTTGAATATTGGAGCGTTTTCAAAAACCTCCGTTTTTGTGCGTTCACACTGAGCAAGTGCGTTTCAAAAACCTCCGTTTTCGTGGATATCCACTTTTGATAGCATTTTCGAAAACCTCCGTTTCTGTGGCGTTTTTGTGAGGATCAGTGTGAACACTTTCACAAAAAGGGAGGTTTTTTCTCCGTTTTTGTACAAAAACGGAATCAAATTTGGCCACGGTGGAAAGCCTGAATTAACACTGCAGTTATTAAACTGATAAAAAAGTTTTACTTTGGCTTTAGTTTTACTTTGGATAAACTATTCGATCAGTTCGTTTAACTACTGCAGTATGGATCCATAGTGTCCGCTCAGGCCAAATTTGATTTGCAAATGGTCTGAAGTTTCAGCATCTCCGTTAAGGCCGTTTTAAACTCAAGTCAGGAGTTGTTCTTTTGACAATGATGATAAAAAGAGAAAAAAACAGACCAAAACGCCGGGGAAGAACTGACCATCAATCTTTCGCACGAGCCTTTTTTTTTCATTTCAAGACAATTCTTGAAAAGAGACAGCCTGGTACATTGAATCTCTTTGTAACTGTAGTAAAAGCCGTTGCGATTGTTTATAAAGCTTAAAATGAGTTAGATTTGCTTTGAAACAACTATTTGTCATACGAAGATGAAACGTATTGCTAGCACGTGACTGCGTTATTTTTATGGGCAGTTCACTTTACCTAATAGATGCCATAAAAATATATGCGAATAGAAACGATTACGCTGAAGATGGCGGCGAGGATTTTTTTACCAAGATGCATTGCGTTCCAATTGTACGAATTTTGACTCTTCAAAAAGGATTTGATTACGGAAAGCAATGCATTTTGGTTGCAAATCCTCGCCGCCATGAACGAGTTTGCTAAATAACGGTTCTTTGTGACACCGTACCACATTTCATGGATTCTGGATCCTGAATCCCTGTTGTGCTAAAAAATTCAGAAGTTCATATGGGACTGTATTTTGATTTAAATTTTAAAACGATTCATCGGTGCAGTTAAACGATATTTTGAATGAAAAGCCCCTTGTGAATGACAAGGTTATCAGATACCTTCTTGGGCCATTCACCCACCTGATATTTTCGTGCGAGTCAAATGCACAAATTCATTGCAGTTTTAATCAAAGATGAAACTGAATATTTTTATTTGTTTGAGCTAAATGAATGGACAGCCTCTTGCAGTTGATACAATATGAGAGCTTACCAGAGGGAGAGGTGGAGGGGGCTGTTAAAGTTTGGCTTAAAAGGAAAAGGGAGAGGTTAAAGAGCTATTGTTACCCAGGGTCCTTTGCAGGGACGCTGCAATTTCAAACTTCGCAAATAAACTTTGGCTCGAGCAGAAAATATGAATGCACACTGCTGTAGAAGACAAATTTGACTTCAGTTAACTTAACTTCTCTCTCTCTATCTGTTCAACTGCCGCTGTGTCGATTTATGCTTACTGTCTTCCATCCAAGGCCAAGTTTGAAATTGCAGCATGCCCGCAAAGGTCCCTGGGTAACGATGGCTCTTTAATTTGCACAATCTTGTGCCTCGTAGCCAAGTTTATTCTGCCATTTTTTCATAGCCTCATTTTAGCAGTTGTTAAAGCGCATGTGCAGTGAGCGAAGAGCACGAGTTTCGAACAACAGGAGAAGGTCGAAGAAAGCTGCAGTAATTTTCGTCTGAAGAAATACGTGAAATTTGCAATGTTTTCTTCAACATGCTATTGTTAAGATAATGGAAAAGCTGGAGGATCAACAAGGTGTAAGACTATTGAGCTGCGAAGAGTGCAAGGCGCGCGGAAAGAATTCAAAAATGTATTTAAGTATGGTGAGTTTGAGCATGGGAATTTGGATGTGCCGAGATAAAAAGGTAAGATGAAAAGATCGATAAATGTCAGATATGAGAGGCTAATGTTTTGTGTTTAGTCTTAACGTAGTAAGCAGTTATCTGCCCACCATGGTGAATTGCACGCACTTGACTCCTTGAAGGCGGTGTGGTGCTGCTGAAAGAAAATTTAGGCCCAAAACTTTTACAATCAAAATGATCCATCACGGCCACAGCCACACTAGAACATAAGCGTACGAGGCGGGGGGCTAGGGGGGCGGCAGCCCCCCAATCTCGGAAAAATTGTCGAAAATCTGCCCTCAGTTGGGCAAAAATGCCGCCCCCCCCCCCCAATCTCGGAAAAATTGTCGAAAATCTGCCCTCAGTTGGGCAAAAATGTTGGTAAACAATGGACTTTGTGTCGGGCCGCCCCCCTAGATTTTTTCTTCCCGTACGCTTATGCGCTGGAAAATATATGCATTAGGCCAAATATCTTTGGCGTGGAGCAACGTCAAGAACAATACAGTAAAACAATAGATGTATTATCTTTATTAGACAAAATTGGTGTGGCCCAAACCCTAAGCCTGGAAAAATGAACTTTCCACCTTGTAAAGTGNCAGCGCCGATATGGCTTAAAGGGTCATTGTCACTCAGGATCCTTTGCGGGCATGCTACAATTTCAGACTGTAGGCCCCGTTCACACTGCTCCGTTTTTGTTAGTATCCGTTTTTGTGGAATCGAAGCTACCCGTTCACATTGCTCCGTTTTTGTACAAAAAATGAGGGGAAAACGTCTGTTTTTGTCCGTTCACATTGATCCGCCTGATAACAAATACGGAGAGAAACACCTCCGTTTTTGTGCGTTCACATTGCTCCTTTTTTGTGAAACTCATCGTTGAATATTGGAGCGTTTTCAAAAACCTCCGTTTTTGTTCGTTCACACTGAGCAAGTGCGTTTCAAAAACCCCCGTTTTTGTGGATATCCACTTTTGATAGCGTTTTCGAAAACCTCCGTTTCTGTGGCGTTTTTGTGAGGATCAGTGTGAACACTTTCACAAAAAGGGAGGTTTTTTCTCCGTTTTTGTACAAAAAAGGAATCAAATTTGGCCACAGTGGAAACCCTGAATTAACACTGCAGCTATTGAACTGATAAAAAGTTTTACTTTGGCTTTAGTTTTACTTTGGCTTTAGTTTTACTTTGGCTTTAGTTTTACTTTGGATAAACTGTTCGATCAATTCGTTTAACTACTGCAGTATGGATCCATAGTGTCCGCTCATGCCAAATTTGATTTGCAAATGGTCTGAAGTTTCAGCATCCCCGCAAAGCCCGTTTTAAACTCAAGTCAGGAGTTGTTCTTTTGACAATGATGATAGAAAGAGAAATAAACAGACCAAAACGCCGGGGAAGAACTAACCATCAATCTTTCGCACGAGCCTTTTTTTTCATTTCAAGACAATTCTTGAAAAGAGACAGCCTGGTACATTGAATCTCTTTGTAACTGTAGTAAAAGCCGTTGCGATTGTTTATAAAGCTTAAAATGAGTTAGATTTGCTTTGAAACAACAATTTGTCATACGAAGATGAAACGTATTGCTAGCACGTGACTGCGTTATTTTTATGGGCAGTTCTCTTTACCTAATAGATGCCATAAAAATATATGCGAATAGAAACGATTACGCTGAAGATGGCGGGGAGGAAATTTTTACCAAGATGCATTGCGTTCCAATTGTACGAATTTTGACTCTTCAAAAAGGATTTGATTACGGAAAGCAATGCATTTTGGTTGCAAATCCTCGCCGCCATCAACGAGTTTTGCTAAATAACGGTTCTTTGTGACACCGTACCACATTTCATGGATTCTGGATCCTGAATCCCTGTTGTGCTAAAAAATTCAGAAGTTCATATGGGACTGTCTTTTGATTTAAATTTTAATACGATTCATCTGTGCAGTTAAACGATGTTTTGAATGAAAAGCCCCTTGTGAATGACAAAGTTATGTGATACTTTCTTGGGGCTTTCACATGATATTTTTCGTGTGAGTCAAATGCCACAAATTCAATGCAGTTTTAATCAAAGATGAAACTGAATATTTTTAATTGTTTGAGCTAAATGAATGGACAGCCTCTTGCAGTTGATACAATATGGGAGCTTACCAGAGGGGGGAGGGGAGGGGGCTGTTAAAGTTTGGCTTAAAAGGGAGAGGCTAAAGAGCTATTGTTACCCAGGGTCCTTTGCAGGGACGCTGCAATTTCAGACTTCTCAAATAAAATTTGGCTCGAGCAAAAAATATGAATGCACACTGCAGTAGAAGACAAATTTGACTTCTCTCTCTCTATCTGTTCAACTGCTGCTGTGTCGATTTATGCTTACTGTCTGCTAAGGCCAAGTTTGAAATTGCAGCATGCCCGCAAAGGTCCCTGGGTAACGATGGCTCTTTAATTTCCACAATCTTGTGCCTAGCCAAGTTTATTCTGCCATTTTTTCATAGCCTCATTTTAGCAGTTGTTAAAGCGCATGTGCAGTGAGCGAAGAGCACGAGTTTCGAACAACAGGAGAAGGTCGAAGAAAGCTGCAGTAATTTTCGTCTGAAGAAATACGTGAAATTTGCAATGTTTTCTTCAACATGCTATTGTTAAGATAATGGAAAAGCAGGAGAATCAACAAGGTGTAAGACTATTGAGCTGCGAAGAGTGCAAAGCGCGCGGAAAGAATTCAAAAATGTATTTTAGTATGGTGAGTTTGAGGATGGGAATTTGGATGTGCCGAGATAAAAAGGTAAGATGAAAAGATCGATAAATATCAGATATGAGAGGCTAATGTTTTGTGTTTAGTCTCAATGTAGTAAGCAGTTATCTGCCCACCATGGTGAATTGCACGCACTTGACTCCTTGAAGGCGGTGTGGTGCTGCTGAAAGAAAATTTAGGCCCAAAACTTTTACAATCAAAATGATCCATCACGGCCACAGCCACGCTAGAACATAAGCGTACGAGGCGGGGGGGCTGGGGGGGGGGGCGGCAGCCCCCCAATCTTGGAAAAATTGTCGAAAATCTGCCCTCAGTTGGGCAAAAATGTTGGTAAACAATGGACTTTGTGTCGGGCCGCCCCCCTAGATTTTTTCTTCCCGTACGCTTATGCGCTGGAAAATATATGCATTAGGCCAAATATCTTTGGCGTGGAGCAACGTCAAGAACAATACAGTAAAACAATAGATGTATTATCTTTGTTAGAAAAAATTGGTGTGGCCCAAACCCTAAGCCTGGAAAAACGAACTTTCCACCTTGTAAAATGACCATTTGACACATACAGTACAGTTTATCTCCAGTTTTGAAAATTTCTTCTTGGCCTTTTCTTATCAATGGCCACTGAGAAACTGTTGGGAGGTTCAATGAAATTCTGATTAAGCCAGAACAAAATACATCAGCATTTTGGGCACCATTAGCAATCCTATTTTGGGTGCCATAGCCATAGGTGGTTGGATTTGCCCCCATTGTGTAAAGAAACAGTAATTTGCAACAATTATTTACATTGGTTTCCTTCCAAAAAAGTTCAGGCACCATTTCAACAGAACTTTGAACTCAAATTGTGGCTCTTTGATTGCACAACTCTTGTTACTCCAATGGTTAAAGGCAAAAGTTAATTGCGAACCTGTATCCTGTTTTTTGGGTATTTGGTTGTTTGAAAGAAGTACCAGAGCATATGGGCCATCAAACTTCCTACGAACTTCATCATTACGAACTTCCAAGCAACCTTCGCCAATTGGACTCATTCCTTCTTTTTAAAGATAAGCTAAAACAATTTTATTTGGACAACTAAGAAATAAATGTTATGCTTCTGAAAGTGAACAGTTTTACCTAACTACGATATTTCTTTGTTGTAACATATCATTGTAACCTCTTATATCGTATTTTTTAGATACAGGGCCCTCATTGATAACAGCACTTAGCGTTTTGAAGAGGTTGCCCTGTATAAACATTGTTATTATTATTATTATTATTATTATTATTATTATTATTAAAATGCACTCTTTTGTGAGCTGCAAGTGTTGTCCAACAGAATATCTAGGAAAATCCTCTTTCATATTTCATTGGAATGATTTTTTACATAATACTTGAAAACAATTTCCAGCAAGTAAATCTTTTTATTATAAAGATCTTTCTTCAAACCTAAATGAGTATTTAAAAATATTTGCAGGGTAGTCTAATTTTAACTCGGTAATATAAAGTTAGACAACAGATTAGCATACAAAATTAACAAACAGATGCTCCATAAGTAGACTAAGTATTCATCATTTTTTTAAAACATGACGAGATAGTTTTGGCTGGATAATGACTTACAGATATGCATGATACAGTAATACAAAAAATAAACATCAAAAAAGAAGAGCCAAAAGTTTGAAAGATTCACGGAGCAGGATAGATAGAGGGTGAGCAAGCTTAATTCCTTCATATTTCATTTTGTTGTTCATAGAAATGACTTGGCCTGTCTTTTCATAAAAGTAAAAACACCTTTGCTCAAATTGAAAGAGACTTCTATGGGCTTGCTAAAATTGCATTGTTTATTTAGGGTGACTTGATAGTGTCAATTTGAAGATTTTTGATTGACTCTGCATGGGTGCTTCTCATCTCCTGTGGATTCCAACTTTAGTGAGCATTGATCAAAATTGACCGATTTTCAGTCAGTGATGGACACTTTGGGGGTGAGGGGGTGCTATTGCCCCCAATGTGTGCTGTAACAATGATCTTTTGTTCAGAAACAATAGAAATGAGCGATGCTTTTCAACTGAAATGATTGCTTTGCCCCCAATATTTGGCAAAGTGTCCACCACCGTTATAAGTGCTGTCCATATACAAAGGTTTTTTAAGTACATAGTTGGTTTGCTTCAATAATGCTTTGTCAGTTGGTCCCTTTGAGTTTCTGTAGCAGCAAGACTTTCTCCATTATACAGTATATACATTACAAAATGTGTTCATTTGGGCTAATAAAGGAACAGTCTGTCTTGGTTGCATTTTTGAGATGCCTGGCAATTTTCATTTTGATTTTCCCTTTTGATTTTTAATTTTTACTGCTTAGTGGGAAACATTGTTCCTTTCATACTGAATTNCAAAGTGTCCACCACTGTTTTTAGTGCTGTCCATATACAAAGGTTTTTTAAGTACATAGTTGGTTTGCTTCAATAATGCTTTGTCAGTTGGTCCCTTTGAGTTTCTGTAGCAGCAAGACTTTCTCCATTATACAGTATATACATTACAAAATGTGTTCATTTGGGCTAATAAAGGAACAGTCTGTCTTGGTTGCATTTTTGAGATGCCTGGCAATTTTCATTTTGATTTTCCCTTTTGATTTTTAATTTTTACTGCTTAGTGGGAAACATTGTTCCTTTCATACTGAATTGATTACAGAAAAAGAAGCAGATTTGCTACACAGAATAGCTTTGTTGGTTGAAAGGAAAGGCCCACACAGTATTGTGCCTTTGAAGGCATACTGTATCAATGCTAACTGGAATTGTGTATCAGCTAATCTTCCTATATAATGCAATATTTTTATTTCCTTTGCAGTGTTATTTTCCTTTGAATTCACCAAAACTGAAAGTTTACATGGAAAATGTCGATGAGTCAGTTGGAATTGGAAAGAGAAAAGCAAAGTCAAATAAGGAAACATCAAAGAAGGTTTGTTGATTTTTTTTTATACATTCCATTAAAGACTTGCAATACATATTATTAATTACACTACTTTGAAGCTTTGTTGTACTACTACTGGGATGGTAACGTGGGAAGCAATATCTACCCCATGGAAATAATTTATAAATCCAAGGATGAAATGGGAGAATGATGCAATTAACTTCAAAGGAAAATTGTTGATAAATATCAAGCAGCAACATCTTTTCATAAAATATATATTCATTTGTTTGATGGGCTTCCTTTGATGCAGCAACGTTTTAAACAAACAAGGTGTGAGACCTGATCAGCCTTACTGATTAAGATGCAGGTGTAAATCTGAAGGAGAATTTTGAGACTTGTGGCTTCTTTCACTGCTGTGATGTTTTATGCACTAACCTCTTCCTTGTAGGTTGTCTCTGAAAAATCTTATTGCAAGGAAGCAGATGATTCAAAAGTGAAAAGAAAAAGAGAACTCTCAACGTCAACATATTCATCAGTTACAACCAGCTCTGAAACAAAACGTGAACTTCAATCATCCAAAGAGAAAGAGGGTAAGTCTATTGCAATACTATTAAAGTTGGAATTTCCAAACGAAGCAAAGTTAACATTCGAATTAAGGGAAATTTGTTTTTTTTTCATTTTGTAGCTATTTGATAATAACTTGCAGGAAGTTTCTTGAGACAAATTTGGTAAGAAATTTTACCTATAAGGTTCCCAGATTTCTGTCAAAATGGTGCACACTGCAAGTCAAACTACTCGATAAAAGATATGTTCATTTATAAAAACAAATTGACTTCTTTTCGTTCGTTTCAAACAGTTGTATAATAAACCAAGGAAATCGGGCATGGAGGGTGCCATTTTTGGTTGAATGAATGGCGCATTAATGCAGAGATCTTTCCATTTTTAGGAACAAAATTGCAGACTCTATCTCATTCAACAAAAAAATTTTTGGCAAGAGTTCTTCGTTTGTCCATAAAGTATTGGGTTGTTCGAAAGTTCCCTTTCTTAAACGTACACTCTCTGCGCAGTTTTCCATATGGACTCTTCTATTGAAATTCATCCTTTTAGCACATCTGATCTGGACCGTATTGCAATTTTCTTCTTTTTTTATGTTATAGGGAGCAAATCTGAAGGAACGCGAAGTATCGATTCTGATTTTGGAGAGCACAGAAAGACTGAATCGAATAAGGTTGCAACTGACACCAACGTGAATAAATCTCATGCAAAGACTGAATGGAGTAAGGTTAAAACTGACACAAACTCGAATACACTTCAAACCTGCCTGATCAAGAAAGAAGACAATGATAGGATATTAGAAAGATTAACCATTGTTAGTGGTACTAGTTCAGATTCATCGATTTCTGATGGAGTTACACTCACAAGAACTCAACATGCAAATCAACAACCAAGTTATTTGAAAAAATGGCTGACAAAAATTGAATGTGAAACTCATAAAAACATTGTAATTGATGAAGATTCTATTGAAAATCAAACTGAAAAATTGAACATGTTGCAGCGTTATACCCCGTATGTTCGCAGAAAGAAACGGATATCTGAAGATTTAAGAATATCGATGGAATTAACTCCAACGGATAGTCATGAGCCAAGCTTTCTTATATTGGAATCTAAACAAGATATTACTGACGACAAAGCAGACATGGGGGGAAAGAGACTCGATCATATTGGAAAAAACATTGTTTACGAAAATGACAGCGCATATTCGTCACCTCTCTCGGATGAAAACGGCAACAAAACTAATGACAATTTGGCAACTTATTTAGGAATGCAAGAAAAAGAAACAAATAGTTTTAATTCTTCATTAGATATGATCGATTCTTTATTCGAAGGTTGCAGTCCAGTTGAAGGAACTTACGCGAAAGAGTTACTCGAAAAATCTTCTATTTTTATTGAAGATGACTTTAACTTTGAGGAAATTGATATTAGTCAGCTTTGATAGCTTTAAACAATAGGTGATAGAAAAATGTTAAATGTACATATTGTAAAGAACAGTTTGTGTTATCAAATAGGTTTTTGGTATTTAATATTTTGTACCCAGGCGATTTTTTTGTTGTGTTAATGGAAGTATAAACATTTTGTAAGAACTAAAGTTGATCACTTTCCGAGTTCCTTAAGATTTTCAGTTTGAAAGGATTTGATTGTTTTAGCACCATGGTCAATAAGGAAATTTCGAGTGCGAAAAATAGCAAATTTCTGCCCCTGAAGGCAGAGTTGCAAAAAGTCTTTGACCTTCCTCCAAACCTGGATTTTAAGGTCCAACCTTCCTCATTTTAAAGTTTTGTGAACAAAAGGGGAAAGAACCTTCATATATCAAGAAAGATATTGATTGACCTTTCCATGACATATCAGGACCGTTGCATGTCTTATAAACGTTTGCCTAAGTCTGGAAAGAAATTCCCAGAACTATTTTTGGCGGATTTTTTCAATAATGTCAGTGAACTGTGCAGTGGCGTACGTAGCCAGGGTAAATTAACTAGGGACATTGAAATGAGGGGTCTCTACCCTTGGGAACAGTGTTGAGGCAGGGGTGGCGCCAGGAATCTTCCGACAGAGGGGCTGGAGCTTCCGACAGGGGGGCTAAAATGGCTAGAAAATGCAGTTTTTATACGTCATTTTGCCAAATTTCCTCCGACAAGAACCCAAAATATTCTCCGACGGGGGGGGCTAGATGCTTCCGACGAGGGGGCTGTAGCCCTCCCCTGGCGCCACCCCTGTGTTGAGGACACTCATGTTTGTCAGTCTAGAGTGGCAACTTTGAAATATTTGTAATAGTTTTATATGATCTACCACCATCTTCAGAAAAATTTTGAGTGAACACTCCTTAGTTTGGCTCAGAATGCCTCTCTTGATCCAATGTTTGCCAACGTGAAAATGGAAACTGTTAAAATTTTGTGAGATCTATTCTATGAATTAACGTTAGTCAGAAAATTTTTGAGGATGTATCAATATTTACATTGGCCGTTTTGGCGGAGAAGCGACTCTCCCAGCCTTGTAGATTCTCTTTTCCCATATTCTTATCTTTTCAAACAACCTTCCTCGTTTTTTGCTCGAAACTTCATCCAAACCTGAAGGTTGGTGTTAGGGGAGCTGTTTTTAAGGGTCATGTCAAAATTATTTGGAGATTCAAATTGGATAGAATTAAGGAAGAATAACCTAACCGCGCTTTAATATTTTTCATTGGACACAGATCGCAAAATGAAACATCAAAAGGAGGGACGATCTCGTACCACTGCGAAGGTGCGTTCCGCAGTTCCATAACATAGTACATGAAGTAAAGAGGTTGCTTAGATACAAGATAGGCCTAAATATTGAAGTAAAGATTTCAAAATGGAGGCAAAAAGTAACGCAACGGGAAATGGCGAAGAAAATGAGGGACCTTCCACTGATTCAAATAATCAAGAAGAAAGAATTGCTACAAGGAGAATCCGAATGCAAAAACGCGTTGAAGCTGCAAAACGGTAAGTTGGTTTAGGTTGACTTCTGTCTTTGTTTGTCGTACTTTTGTCGTCTGTCTGTTTGTTTTGTTGAAAAAAAAAACCAAAAAGAGAAAAATTGGGCCAGGGAAATTTTCATACGCACTGTCAAGGAAAGTGCAGTCATGACATTTTTTACGTGCATCGGAAAAACTAAAACGTTACACGTTTGAAGCCTGCAAAAAGGGAGCTGTCCCAAACGTTTTGCAAACTTTCCATGTGGGTCAAATCATGTATGGCCATCTTCTGAGACGTTCAGAACGAGCACCAACTCTACTGTATCTTGATTTATATGTTGGCTTCCTTTGCAGAGTAGCACTTGGTGAAAATGTTGCAGATGAACAATCCTCAGATGCTGAAGAGGAACAAAGAAAAAGTAGAAAACAAATTGAAGAAAGTTATCAAGTAAATTGTTATGTTTATCTTTTTATATCTTTGAATTCATCCAGCTTTGTCTCTAGAACTAAGCTGATTAGAATTGTTTCCAGAATTTTTGCAGAATTACTGAATTTCTAAATACCAAGTGTGATGTTTCCTTTATCAAAAGAAGGAATTTCTGGAGGTCTTTATAGCAATGGTTCATGATGTATTTTCGATTGCTGCATCATAAAGAAGATTAATTCAAAAATGCAAATTCTTCTTTTCAAAAGTATTTGAAAAGCAAAGTAAGATAAGAAAATCTCATTTAATTGAATTACCTACTTGTTAAAACATTTTTGGTGTTGGGCAGAACTTGATAATTTTAGTGATCAAATAGCCTGTTGAATTACCTTAAATACAGTTCAGGCCTTGCTCAAATTAACATGGTTTTCATGCCAAGGAATTTTTCTTCAGAAAAGATGTACAGTTTCTCATATGGCTCAAGAACTCTTGTCATAATATAAAGAATTGTTGTCATGTTAATGTGAGCAAGGCCTGTACAGTGATTAAAATCTTAAAATGATACCCATCTTCCATGTGCGCTAAAATAAACTATGAACTTTTGGCAGGCCGTGATAAATGGTATACTGGACTGATTTTGAAGATTTATGAACTAAACTTTAGCTAAGATCCTCAATTAGGTGCCAGTATTTTTTGTACATTTTTTAGTCTTCTATTTATGGAGCTATAAGCAAGTTTCTTTAAATTTTCGATTTTGAAAACATAGAAAAAGGTCAAATAATGTTGATCAAATTTTCTAAAAACTCAACATGAATGAACAAGATACTGTAGAATGTTTTTGTGATGATTTGGGGATTTAGAAATTGATCAGTTATAATCCAATGCACAAGTGTAAGCTCTATGTTGGAAGGAATGTAAAAATACTTTTAATGATACAAAAAAATGTATTTCCATTTGAAGTTTCATTGAATTTATGCTTTGGTGCATCCCAGTGTCAAGGGGGTTAAAAAGACAAACAGGGAAGCATCATGAGGCCAGCAAGCAAGGAGTCTTATTGAATTTTTGATTTTGCGACAGCTTTTGACGCAGCACTTTATTGCAACAGAATTTTGCAACAGACCAATCTTTGAAATCATGCTCGTGCAGTAGTTTACATTAATCAATTTTTAAATCCCCTAAATCACCCCGAAAACTTGCTCTCTTTGTCCATTCATGTTGAGTTTTCAGAAAATCTGATCAATGTTTTTATCGTTTTCAGTGTTTTCAAAAACCAAAACTTTAACAAACTCGCTCATAGCTCCAAAAATGGAATAAAAAAATGTGCAAAAAATTCTAGAATCTAATTCAGGCTTTCTGCTGAAGATTAAGTCATAAATCTTCAAAATTGGTGCAGTGTGTGATTTATCATGGCCTGCTAAAAGTGCATAGTTTATTTTGGCGCACCCAGTGTATCACTATAAAATAAAACGTGCCNTCGTGCAGTAGTTTACATTAATCAATTTGTAAATCCCGAAATCACCGCAAAAAATTTGTTCTCTTTGTCCATTAATGTTGAGTTTTCAGTAAATCTGATCAATGTTTTTTGATCGTTTTCAGTGTTTTCGAAAACCAAAACTTTAAGAAACTCGCTCATAGCTCCAAAAATGGAATAAAAAAATGTGCAAAAAATTTTAGAATTTAATTCAGGCTTTCTGCTGAAGATTAAGTCATAAATCTTCAAACTTGGTGCAGTGTGTGATTTATCATGGCCTGCTAAAAGTGCATAGTTTATTTTGGTGCACTCAGTATATCACTATAAAATAAAAGGTGCCACTACTAAGCCTTTTATCTGTTTTTTACAGAGACTGTTGAAATTGAAAAATGATGGCTCAGAACTTGTAAGTAATATACAAGTTGCATGCCATGCAAGAGAAGACATTCGTAGGTCGGAAGACGATGAAATCAAAAGACAAAGGTGCGTGTGCCATGGGGTTTATTTTTTGTCACTTCTCTTTGTATATTCAAATCCAAAAGTTATCAGAAGTTTTGGATATAATCTTTATTCGGTCTCAAACTTTTGGATGTCAATGTTTTCAATTCATCATCTGAAAATATATTCCTCTTTCTTGAAAAATATTAATATAATAATAATTATGTTTTTATATTTAATTTTCTGTTTATGCCAGATGAATGTTTAGTTTACTGATAGTAATAATAATGGTAATATGTGAAATGCAATGATATCACAGCAAAACTACTGTTTCAATCAAATTTTCACATGCTTTGATTTACAGTGTCTTACAAGCAAACCATAAAATGTTCTCCATAAGGTAAATCACAATTAATTTAGAGCAAAAATGTACTTGTTATATTGTTATTCTTGTGTTATTTTCAGGATAGAAAAGCTAGCAGCTGAAGCCAAGTCTGCTGTGGATAAATTTGAAGAGGTATTGTTTAATATAATCCTCTCTTTATGCATCCTTTGGTTGAATTTTTACTCTTGCTGAATTTTTGTAACTTTCGTTCCAAGAGGGCACTTGGTAGAATGTCATTGGCAATCATCACTCACTCATTTCAGAATCACCTGAATCAGGTTGGCCGAGCAATAAAATTCTGACAAGATTTTGATTTAAGTAACCAGCTTTGCAATATCCTTCTATTTTCCTCTTTATTCTTAGGTTACTAAAAAGTGGGACCTTGCATTGTCTAAGGACACACCACAAACTCTTCATGAGGTAAAACATTTGTGAAAAAGTTTTTGCAATCCTTATCTTTATTTTAGGATATCCCCAAAACCTATTTTGATGGTTATTTATTGTATTGCTAAGAAACCATATTTTGATAGTGTTTAATTCTTTATTTTGAAGTCTGTCATTAATCCGTGCAGGCAGTGGTTGGACTGTTAATGAAATTGTAGTTCTCCATCTGGGAGAATCCTTGCACAAGGTCATGACCAAATGAAATTGAAATATGAAGCGTGCATAGCGTGCATACTAAGTGTTTTAGTGCATTATTCCAATTCTGAAGAGTAGAATTTGAGGAAACTGAAATGATTTCTGAAGCTATACCCCAATGAGAATTACAAATCATGCACAAAGAACAGCTTGGGCAGATTCTCTTTTTGATTGTAGATGTTGACTGAGCAGAAGACAGCTTGTGATGCAATGATTGATGAAAAGAATAAACTGATTAATGATTTACAGCAGGTATGATCTGTATGTTTCAGTGATGATATCATTCCTCTTGGGAGATTTTTATTTTATTTTCATTTTAATCAAGTATGCAGTACAAAACATATTAAGATACAGTCCCATGTGAGTCAAAAGCATGTCCACTGTTTGATTAATTCAGCTGCAACAATTATGTAGCTGATTTGGAATTTCTAGCTCCACTTTCTTGGAAAAGTTTCATTTATCGATCATCAAGGAAATTTTTACGATCATATTGTGAAATTCCATTGGATATATTTTTTGTCTTTAAACGTTTTCTTGTGTTGTCTTTCAGGAACTCAAAGGTAAAGATGACCAATATGTTAAAGATCTTCGAAAAGAGGTGAGAGAAGCTCTTGACTGAGATCAGAAACAACCTTGTGTCCCTCTCTTCTGCTCAGAGGTGCCAAATGTAATAGATTTTGCTTTCAGTGTAAAACTGACGTGGAAAACTCATAATACATCATCATCTCATGATCTTCAACAAGATGTTGCTTTCAGAGGACTTTTAAATGTGTTAAAAGGTGCAGCCTTTTCTGAAATTCTATTAATTTTTCTTGCAGGCAGAAGATATCGATCTGATGATTGAAAGAATGGAAGAACAAGTCAGAACTTTATTGCAAGCTTATCGTGAAGAATTAACTCAAATTGAGGTTTGTATTTTATTTGTTGAAATAAGTTCTACTTTTAATCTCCTGGGTTCTGTTATTCACCATATTTTACATTTAACCATTCTTTTTGATGGAGTAGACTTAGGACGTGATTCCTTGTACATACAATACTTTTTATCTTGCTGTTTTATTGTCTTTACATTTCAATGAGCGATCCTGAGACATGTGCAGTGAGTCTAATGGTGGAACAGAAAGTTGAAAGAAAATATAACTTTTGAATTTGAGCAAAACAAAGCTATTATCTTTTGTTTTCTTTTTAAATGTAGTGAAACCAACATCTTTTAACTCATGACTTAGGATAGAACAAGTGCTTGATGATATATGCTGAAAAGTCGAAATTCAAAGAGTGAAATTTTTTTTTTTTTTTTTTTTTTTTTTTTAAAACTTGCTCTCTTTGTCCATTCATGTTGAGTTTTCAGAAAATCTGATCAATGTTTTTATCGTTTTCAGTGTTTTCAAAAACCAAAACTTTAACAAACTCGCTCATAGCTCCAAAAATGGAATAAAAAAATGTGCAAAAAATTCTAGAATCTAATTCAGGCTTTCTGCTGAAGATTAAGTCATAAATCTTCAAAATTGGTGCAGTGTGTGATTTATCATGGCCTGCTAAAAGTGCATAGTTTATTTTGGCGCACCCAGTGTATCACTATAAAATAAAACGTGCCACTGCTAAGCCTTTTCTGTTTTTTACAGAGACTGTTGAAGTTGAAAAATGATGGCTCAGAACTTGTAAGTAATATACAAGTTGCATGTCATGCAAGAGAAGACATTCGTAGATCAGAAGATGATGAAATCAAAAGACAAAGGTGCGTGTGCCATGGGATTTATTTTGGTCACTTCTCTTTGTACATTCAAATCTGAAGGTTATCAAAAGTTTTGGATATAATCTTTATTCGGTCCCAAACTTTTGGATGTCAAAGTTTTCAATTAATCATCTGAAAATATACCGGGTGACCCAGAAAAAAGTGACCCAACGCAATCTGTTATGAAAAAAAAAGCAAGTGGCTGTTTGAAATATTTCAAACGTTGGTCTGTCGCTAAAAGACCAGCCTGCATTATGAGTATTTTTCGCAATTTTTTTGGGCACGGGAAAGTTCCTGAATTAAGGATTTTGAGGAAAAGAGCAAGTTTGAAATTCTCAAAAAATCATCAAAAACAGGGGATCGATTTGAAGCCATTTCATATCTTCAAAACAACAAGGAGCATGTTTCATTCTGCCTGAGAATGTTTTTAAGTACCTAGAGACTATAAACTTGCTCTGAAGACTTCCGACTGAGTTACCTATTCCCAAGTTGAAATGAAACACGCTCCTCGTTGGTTTGAAGATTTGAAATGGCAGTAAATCAATCCCTTATTTTTGACGATTTTTTGAGGATTTCAGGCATGCCCTTTTCCTCGAAATCCTTAATTTTGGAAATTTACCGTGCCAAAAAAAAATCGAAAAATACTCATAGCATAGGCAGATATTTTACCGACAGAACAACGTTTGAAGCATTTTAATCAGCCATTTACTTAATTTTCTGTAACAGATTGCGTTGGGTCACTTTTTTCTGGGTCACCCGGTATTCCTCTTTCTTGAAAAATATTAACGATAATAATAATTATGCTTTTATATTTAATTTTCTATTTATGCCAGATGATTGTTTGGTAATAATAATAATAATATGTGAAACGCAATGATATCACAGCAAAACTACTGTTTCAATCAAATTTTCATATGCTTTGATTTACAGTGTTTTACAAGCAAACTATAAAAATGTTCTCCATAAGGTAAATCACAATTTAGAGCAAAATGTACTTGGTTATATTGTTATTCTTGTGTTATTTTCAGGATAGAAAAGCTAGCAGCTGAAGCCAAGTCTGCTGTGGATAAATTTGAAGAGGTATAATTGTTTAATATAATCCTTTCTTTGTGCATCCTTTGGTTGAATTTTTACTCTTGCTGAATTTTTGTTATTTTTGTTCCAAGAGGGCACTTGGTAGAATGTCATTGGCAGTCATCACTCACTCATGTCAGAATCACCTGAATCAGGTTGGCCGAGCAACAGGATTCTAACAAGACTTAGATTTAAGTGCTTATTACCAGCTCTGCAATATCCTTCTATTTTCCTCTATTCTCAGGTTACTAAAAAGTGGGACCTTGCATTGTCTAAGGACACACCACAAACTCTTCATGAGGTAAAACATTTGTGAAAAAGTTTTTGCAATTCTTCTCTTTATTTTGGGATATCCCCAAATCCTATTTTGATGGTTATTTATTGTATTGCTAAGAAACCAGATTTTGATTGTGTTTAATTCTTTATTTTGAAATCTTTTATTACTCCGTGCAAGCAGTGGTTGGACTGTTAATGAAATTGGCTGAATCAAATTAAAATATCAAGCCTGCATACTGTTTCAGTGAATTTTTTCAATTCTGAAGAGTAGAATTTAAGGAGACTCAGGCACGGATCTAGACCAGGTTGAACGGTTTGCACAAACCGGTCAGATTTTCAGAATAATGAATATTTTCATTTTGTCTCTAAAGTTTTATCATATGCGTGAAATTAGCCTGACTCGCAGACCAAACAAGAATACGAGTTCCTCGTTGTGAAATGGGCATTATGCGAAGGCGCAATATTGAATTTCAGTACCCACTTATCGATGATATCATAGCCTGCGTGCAGCCTCAACTCCTTTGAGGAGGAGTTGAGGCTGCACGCAGGCTATGATATCAGTGCAAGTTATCTTTTCAAGATTCAATGCAACATAATCCTCGCTAATTGAGTGAGAATAGCAGTCACCAAGCCGGCGTTTGTTATTTCAATACGAATATTGTCTTACTCATAAAGGAATTTAGTCTTGCGCAAGGGAAGGAACTCTGACCCGGTCACCCATTCGGCCAAACCCGCTCAAAATTGCGCAAGGCAGCTCCATATGCTCCATAGGTTTTCAGTACTTGTAGTCAAACACTACGGACCATAGAACCATGGACTGCGGAACTAGAAACCGATGGAGGAGAGTAGTCGCACCATACAATATTCTTCAGTATTGTGAGTCTGCAAATCTGGAAATCTTGAAAACGAATCTTATAAAATTTAGGAATGTAGAGATTAGAGAAAGAACATTGTGCTGTTTTTCGTGATAATGCTGCAGATAGATGCACTTTACTACAATATACTCATGGATACAAAATTACAGTGCACATATTGAGGGTAGTTTCAGGCATAAAAATAAGAACCCTAAGTAGTTGGATGGCCGTAATATCACATTGCTATAGGATTTATTGAAACTAGGCGTTTCATTTTCAAAAGGGCGTTGCCTAAAAAGGAAGGGCGTTTCCCAAGAAGCAAAAAGGGCGTGGCCCCAAAAATTTTTCCGGGGGCTTTGCCCCTGGACCCCCAATTTCTTTGCGCCTTCGGCGCAATAACCCGGTCCCCGAAATCGCTGGATCCGCGCCTGAGACTGCAATGATTTCTGAAGCTAATAACTCAATGAGAATTACAAATCATGTACATAGAACAGCTTGGGCAGATTCTCTTTTTGATTGTAGATGTTGACTGAGCAGAAGACAGCTTGTAATGCAATGATTGATGAAAAGAATAAACTGATTAATGATTTACAGCAGGTATGATCTGTATGTTTCAGTGATGATATCATTCCTCTTGGTAGATTTTTATTTTTTTTTTCATTTTAATCAAGTATGCATTACAAAATATATTAAGATACACTTCCATGTGAGTCAAAAGCATGTCCACTGTTTGATTAATTCAGCTGCAACAGTTATGTAGCTGATTTGGAATTTCTAGCTCCATTTTCTTGGAAAAGTTTCGTTTATCGATCATCAAAAGGAAATTTTTACGATCATATTGGAAAATTCCATTGGATATGTTTTTTGTCTTTAAATGTTTTCTTGTGTTGTCTTTCAGGAACTCAAAGGGAAAGATGACCAATATGTTAAAGATCTTCGAAAAGAGGTGAGAAAAACTCTTGACTGAGATCAGAAAAAAAACTCGTGTCCCTCTCTTCTGCTCAGAGGTGCCAAATGTAATAGATTTTGCTTTCAGTGTAAAACTGAAGTGGAAAACTCATTATACATCATCATCTCATGATCTTCAACAAGATATTGCTTTCAGAGGACTTTTGAATGTGTTAAAAGGTGCAGCCTTTTCTGAAATTCTAATAATTTTTCTTGCAGGCAGAAGATATCGATCTGATGATTGAAAGAATGGAAGAACAAGTCAGAACTTTATTGCAAGCTTATCGTGAAGAATTAACTCAAATTGAGGTTTGTATTTTATTTGTTGAAATACGTTCTACTTTTAATCTCCTAGGTACTGTTATTCACCATGTTTTACATGTAACCATTCTTTTTGATGGAGTAGACTTAGGACGTGATTCCTTGTACATACAATACTTTTTATCTTGCTGTTTTATTGTCTTTACCATACATTTCAATGAGCGATCCTGAGACTTGTGCAGTGAGTCTAATGGTGGAACAGAAAGTTGAAACAAAATAGAACTTTTGAATTTGAGCAAAAACAAAGCTATTATCTTTTGTTTTCATTTTACATGTATTGAAACCAAAACATCTTTTAACTCATGACTTAGGATAGAACAAGTGCTTGATGATAAGCTGAAAAGTCGAAATTCAAAGAGTGAAATTTATGATTTTCTTTTACTTTTATTCCAGAAAGCATTTGATACCGAACGAAGAGAAATGATTGAAAACCACAAGAAAAGATGGGAAAGTTTGATGTTAAAAAGACGTGACATGGAGGTTAGTTATTAAATCTATTAAACCTTTTCTGTATAGATGTACTAACTGGGTGGGTAGGCTGTTTTCTAAGCATCTCAACATCTGGTAATCTTTCGTCTTTTGGTACCATCCTTTTTCCCCGACCCTAATTCTAAGATGATAATGGAAGTCTGAATGTCCTGAATATAAGCGTGTCCACTGTTTGAAAAATCGTATGGAAGAAGCTAGATTACCAATTTCCCAATTTGTAAGATATTATAGTTTGATTCCTTGATGCAGAGAGCATTTGGGAGTTAACAAAGCTGGTCTTAAAATAAGGGAGTTCTTCTGCCATCAGGGATCATATTAACCAATCAGGACACGCCGTGTCGTTTAATGATTTCTCTATTTTGGACAGAGCCGATAATGAGTTTGATTTACTCGTTCACAAAACCCTTTTAATGTTACGTGATCGACCTGAACTCAATTCTCAGTAGTCATCTAATCCTTTAATTCTTTTTTATTTTGCTCTCTTTTATCTACTTGGGGTTTAGGCCTCCTTGAGTTTTCTCTCTCGCAGGAAATATAACTCATGCTTGTTTACCTCGGATTAGTTGTTTTTCTTTGGGTATAAATTTGCCTTTTATCGTTTATTTGTTCGCTCAAGATGACCCAAGCTTGCTTCGAAACGTTCCAAAATTGATTGATTAATAAACATGTTTTAAGTTAACCATTTTATATTTAACCTGATTTGTCTTTCTTATGTCATCATAACACCTGAATTTGTCATCAAAATATCAGTGAAATGAATGACTTTAGTATGATTGCCGTCGCTTGCCTCATTCTTCGGGTTCAGCTTAATTTTCAAGATTTTCTCATAATGTGGGGTGGATTATTTCCTTCTAAAATTAGTATGTAGCTAGAAGTCTTGTTTCTCGACAGTCCCAAAAACCGCTGGAAATGGCTTGTTTGCTATCATGTAGATTTCGATTTGTTGAAGATGCAGTGTCCGCATCATTAGAAAGCAATGCCTTTCCTGACAAAAATATTATTTTACCTCTTCAATCGTTGAATCATGGATCAAGTTGAGCCAGTAACTTATCGTTTCTTCTGACAAAGCCCACATAATCAAGTTCTCAGGAATTCTTCATTTGAGTTTAAGATGATTTACAGCAAAGCTAAAGGAAATCCAATTGGGCTCCTTTCCGTTACCAAATTCAAGGTTCTTCTTATAAGTAATAACTGATGGGTAACTACAACAGAAGAAAGATGATAGTAATTGGTAATTAAATCGTGGAATTTTGATGGTTTTCTTAAAACTGTGATAATATATAATAACTTCTGATTGCGTTTTCTGATTGATTTAGATTGACTTCACAAAATCAAGGCAAGATCGTGTGGATGATTTTGAAACACAGCTACAAGCATTGCGAATACAAGATGCTGAAGAATATAATATGGTCAAAATCAAACTGGAAACTGATGTTCAGGTAAGAAGTCTATTAATTTGCTATTTCAGTGAAGTGAAATACCACTTAAGTTAGTCAATTTAGAGGAGCAGCTTCCATTGTATGATTTAACGCAACAGTACCATAGTAGTTTGTTATTTTGTTTGCTTTGAACATTAATTCAACGAAAATAAGTTACTTGAAATCATCAATTCAAGAATGAAGTAAGTGCAATATCTCGTTGGTGGCCGCAAATGAAAAAACATCTGTAGAACACCAAACATGCCAATTTGAGTGCTTCCAATGATAGACCATTATACTTAAACTGTTATTACTTAACTACTATATAGACCATTATACTTAACTGCTCAACCAAAAAGACTTAATCAAGAGCATTATGGTGAAGTTGTCTGATGAAGTTGTCTGATGAAGTTGTCTGACAGAGCAATTTTCCTGGGCGTTTGTCGTCTTTCGCCTACTGTTGCCATTGTATATTCGGATTTCTGATTTCTGAACTCTGATCTAAATCAAATTTCATCAGATAATTATTTGAATAGAATTTATTTTGTTTATCCTTTTAGATTCTAGAACAAAACTTGCAACAAATGAAAGCAACTTATCAACTCAATCAAGAAAAACTGGAGTACAATTTTCAGGTTTGTGTCACACTTTTTCTTTACCATACTTATATATACTCACAGTACTTGTAATGCTGTTACGAATCCTCGGCTTCAAGTGGTCTTCAGAAAATTTTCAAAGAATGACTTGAACATTTAAAGAAAGGGAGTATCAAATTTGCCAAGCGAGAGGTGAATCCTGAAAGAGCCCCAAATCAAGTGTCAAAAACTTATTCAGCTGGAGCCCCTCATCAATTCAACATCCTCCATTCTACTCGTTGTCAGCGTTCTTTGTCACCTTATATTTTGGCTGTGCTTTACACAAGATACAATACTATGCAAGTTAGGTAGTTTCGAGTTATTCGTACTGTAAATAAACAATACCTACCCAGATTTTCTCGTCGAAACAAACAATTGAAACAAACCGCTTATTTCAGGTGCTGAAAAAGAGAGATGAAGAAAATACTATCACAAAATCGCAACAAAAGAGAAAGATAACAAGGTACAGTGACATTCGTATGAACTTCATATAATATTTCATTTGCAAATTATAACCCTGATAGCAATTTTTCTCACGACTTTAGCTTTTATCTGCAAAAGTAGTTATTCTCGAACCCATCAGAAATTTCTAAACGGTGATGATAGCAACATTGAATGAAATCTAGTAAGAAAAAGACAACTGTTGCTGAAAAATTTAGAACACTGAGTAACACAGACAGCCTTATCACGACTGATATAAAAGTTGAACCTTCAACGTTCATAGAGCTAGCGGGTGTCCCAAGAAAGGAGAAGCATTTGTACAGTTCCTGCGAAGGAGCCTTGGTTTATAAAACTTTTATTTTCAGTTTATGCTCTAGGTGATATCTCAACTTAGATTTTGCGACCTGTCTAAATCGGGTTTTTATTCGCAGTGTAATTCATTTGAACAGGCAAAATGTTGGAGGCAGCTAAAGACAGATGGTTATTGGATTTTTATAGCTATGAAGTAGAAATTTACTTTTCACTAATTCAAAAGCCTTAAAGGGCATATGTCATGAAATAGATTGGTTCACACAATACAATTCTCTCTATTGTTTATTGTTTATTACAAATCACGGGATGGAGGCTGAATTTTCATTGCAATAAAAATTCACGAAGCAGAAATAAAAAGTCAAGACAATACTTGATACAGTTTCTTCAGTCCTACAAAGTTGCGCTGTGAACTGTAAAAATTAACTGCATTTTCTCTTGACGTTGTCTCTAATTAATATGATATTTTAATTTATCATAAAACTTTTAAGAATAGAAATCTCAATGGCTGATCTGACTCGAAGCTACCTTCAAATTATGCATAGATGGTAGCAGCATAACTCAATAACCATATTTCTTAGGCTGCCTCAGATATGTTGCCTGTTTAAGTGAATTACTGTGCTGATTTGGACATGCGAGGTCGCAAATTGTAGGTTAAGATTTCACCTATGTCGTAAAATTAGAATTAAAATATTTGGAAATAAGGCTCCTCCGCAGGAACTGTTCAAACGCTGATACTGCTGTTTGGACACCCTGTATGTGATTGATCTCTCATAGTATTTTATTTTTCGTCATTACAGGTTACAAGATTTACTCAATAATTTAAAACAGAAGTGCAAAAAGCAAGAAAAACAGTACAGGTGAGCCAAGCGTATCCGATTTTTAAATGTGAGTTGAGTGATCTTAATAATTTCTTAATGATGTCCAGATTCATAACCGTTTCATAACCAGTTAGAGTTCAGCAACACTCTGTGCAAATTTAACTGAATTAAAAGTCAGCAATATAGCAAAGGCTCCATTTCTTTGATTGGCTGACGGCCAGACACACCCTAAACATTTTCACACCTTAAAGGCTAATGCCGTTGGAGAATATGTGGTCACATGACGGGAAACGCCCCCTTTTGGCCGGTATGTACCCCTTCCCTCTAAAAAAGCCCGGTGTAAAATATGTTACAAAATTTTGAAAATATTTTTGCTCGCACGTTTTTAGCAAGCCTAGGAGCACATTTCCTCGCGAACTTTACTGATATTCCAAATATCTATGAAATTATGCCAGTTTGAAATTGATGCAAGCCTTTTTAAAGTATAAACATAGGATAGACACTTGGAAAACAGCAATTATCGAGCAGATAATTATATATTGGAAATATATATCTTTCTATTTTCCAGTGATGAAAATCAGGGATTATCTGACGATCTCAAAAGAATAACTGAACAATACAAAGAATTGCAGAAAAAATTCAGGTACTTATCAACATTAATCTTCACGATTCAAATGAAT
Organism: Aurelia aurita complex sp. Pacific; assembly: GCA_004194395.1. Taxonomy (NCBI): domain Eukaryota; kingdom Metazoa; phylum Cnidaria; class Scyphozoa; order Semaeostomeae; family Ulmaridae; genus Aurelia; species Aurelia aurita complex sp. Pacific. Next base: position 12,862 of record REGL01000128.1, on the reverse strand, counting down.
TCACATGATTCCAATGAATAGTGTATACCAAATAAATAGTGATTAGAATAGAAATGAAATACATTCGATAACCAACTTTGCGATGTTTGAACTTTGTTTTGATAAGCAAGGGCGAATCTTGAAAACAAAACATTCAGGTTTCTGGGAAGACAAAGCAAGTTGCCTTTCGGAAGAATAGATTTCACACTTGTACGTGAACTCAATCAAATCAAAATAAACAGAGAATGGAGAAGCTTTATGACTGGCTGCGCAGACGGGTGAAAGCTATTCTCGAGGTTGCCAACTCGCTTTATCTTAGTCAGACCTGTATCCTTTGTTTTGCAAAATTCCCCCTTGCTATTTTGATGGCAAAAATTGAATTATGAGCTTGACATTTTTCATGAGTTGCTAAAAGGAAAGAGTAGGTAAAGAATGTCTTTCATTTTGGATCTATCTAATGATGCGACGCCTTCTTATTGTCTAATTTTGTCAACTCATCGTAAGACAAAGTTAAATATCATACATGGGATTTATCTATTTATGTAATAAATTCTGTTTTTTTCGTAGACATTTTCAAGCAACGGATGAACAAAAGTTTCGTGATATTTGGTTGATGAACGAAGAAAGAGCAAAACAATTAGTCAAAGATGTTTTAGAACAGAATAAGATTATTCATGAACAGCAGTTGGGCATACAACCCATCGAACCAAATTTGTAAGTCGTTGATTCTCCCATATTCATTCCTTTATCATTATCAAAGTGTGTCTCAAATCACGTGTCATGTGTCACGTGTCATGTGTGTCACGTGAAGCTGTCTCCAAATAAAGCAATTGAAAATTTTTCATCACACGTTTTGAGAGAGACTTTGTTGTTGTTGGAATTGCAGCTGCTGCTCTTTTCGTATGCCCGCAAAATTTGCTTTTAACTATGCTCATTGACTAACAATGATATTTTTGAGTCTGGCAGTATGAAGATTGAACTTTCAAAAATTGGATCTGATGCATAAAAGGCAGTATAAAGATTTGCAAAATTGTTTGCATTCAACAAAATTTTATGACGGTGATGATTAGCGAGATGGCGATTGCATGTCTGCCCTAACGTTAGACGCTTTTTCGCAATTTGAAATGTTATGTTCTGCAAAGCAGCTTAATCAAATCATATGGCAGAAAATTCTCATTTACGTGGTTAGATATTGATAAGATCTCTTTTTTTCTTTACGTTTTATTTTCCTCTGCATCAGCCATAAGCTTTCAGCGTTCTTCTTCTGGTCTTGCTCAATATTCAATTCCTTGATCGTTCACAACTATGAAATAGATCCAGCAGCGAAGCTCTCTTTCTGCTGCGATTCAAGGAAAAACGTTAGTATCAGTAGATTAGAGCAGATGTTTACAAATTTTGATGAATGTCGTATCAAGATATTGCGTATCAAATCCTTCTGCNAATTTTTTATGACGGAGATGATTAGCGAGATGGCGATTGCATGTCTGCCCTAACTTTAGACGCATTTTCGCAATTTGAAATGTTATGTTCTGCAAAACAGCTTAATCAAATCATATGGCAGAAAATTCTCATTTACGTGGTTAAATATTGATAAGATCTCTTTTTTCTTTACGTTTTATTTTCCTCTGCATCAGCCATAAGCTTTCAGCGTTCTTCTTCTGGTCTTGCTCAATATTCAATTCCTTGATCGTTCACAACTATGAAATAGATCCAGCAGCGAAGCTCTCTTTCTGCTGCGATTCAAGGAAAAACGTTAGTATCAGTAGATTAGAGCAGATGTTTACAAATTTTGATGAATGTCGTATCAAGATATTGCGTATCAAATCCTTCTGCCAGACTCACTATCTCTCCCACGGATAATCTTTTTGATAGCATTGAACACTATTTTGCCAAGTGAAGACAATTGATGACTGTATAATTCTGTTCCAGAGATTTCATGCAAAACGTAGGCCCAATTCGGTTGACGGCTGAGATAAAGAAAAAAAGTGCTGTACAACTCGTTGAAGAAATTATGTCAGGGGGTAAGACTAAATTTGAACAATCATCTTGTTGGATTCCTACTTCGTTACTCAGGATATCACCTTCTTTTCCCAATGGTTTTTCAATGTTTCTTCCGGATAACATACCGTAAATGCCCTATTAACCCCCTCTCCAATAAGCCCTTCTCTTCTAGGCCAAAATTTTTAATAAGCCCCCCCCCCCTCTCTATTAAACCCATTCATACCGAATTCCACAGGTTATCAATATTTTTCCAGTTGTTTAACTGAAAGATTTGCATGTTTGATATGATATGGGATAAAAACTGTGTAGAATTTGTGAATTTGACGCCTACAATTGTATGTTGATTCGACTTTATGAGTAAGAACCCTCGCTTTTAGGCCCCTCTCTGGAGTCTCCGAAATGACAGAAGCCGCCCGGGGGTTTAATAGAGCGGGCTTAATAGAACGGGCTTAATAGAACGGGCTTAATAGAGAGGGTTTAATAGAGCGGGTTTAATAGAGCGGGCTTAATAGAGCGGGTTTAACAGAGCGGGTTTAATAGAGCGGGCTTAATAGAGCGGGCTTAATAGAAAGGGCTTAATAGAGCGGGTTTAATAGAGCGGGCTTAATAGAGCGGGGTTAATAGAGCGGGTTTAATAGAGCGGGCTTAATAGA
>REGL01000127.1:401565-411751 GCA_004194395.1 Aurelia aurita complex sp. Pacific | reverse complement strand
TTGTTGAGGATACCGAGGACTGCCCCTGTTGTCTGAGCCTTTTGTTATGCTGGTAAAGTTCAAAGCAGATCAACAGCTGGGAAACCTATTACCATGCGCGAGAATGTCTTTGTCTCTTTGCTAATTCTTGTTTGGATTGTCGCCGGATTATCCGCCCACATCCTTTCCACAAAACCAAACATGCTTTGTGCGCATGATCACAGGTTTCCTTTTTGGGGGATAACTGTTGCTTTGAACTTTGACGATTCGTATCCCCAACAAACACTGCGTAAAGTACCGTGAATAAACACACTTCCTACAAGGTAGGCGCCCTTGAGTAAACTGATCCCTCTTATAATCCTACCTATCTATTATCTACTTCTAGGGTACTACTACTGGCTGGGTATTAGGAAGCTTCCCCTGCTTGCTTGAGAGTGGAAGAGGCAGCCGGCAGCCTGCCTCTGAAATGGTACAACACTACAACAGCTAAATTCTACATATTTTCCAGGTAATTCAGCATTTAGGCTATTTCATTATTCAAACTGCTAATTGAATGAAAGGAAACCGTAGGAAATCTTCCGTCAAGTCAAATTCCAACAAAAAGTATTGGTGCGTGCGTCACGAGCTTTCAGGCCCAACAAACAAAGACGTTGGCCTAAGCACATTTTACCACATAAACTTGTCCACTGCTAACTTACCACAAGCCAACAGGGCTAATAAAATGATTGCCTTCATTTCTTCTTGCTTTGGTTTGCTTTTAACTGTCTGCAGTGTCTGTAGGGCTGGTTGTGTTATTACAAGAGAGATATTTTATCTTGAAAATGCGACTTTTATTCTTGCTTCGCCACACTTGCACAACTCAGATTGTGTGCAGGTCACGAGACGAAGCCGCATTCGTTTATCAAAATAATAGTATTGTCAATCATCCTGAATTAAACAATAAGAATATAGAATGGCGGATTGTTATTTCGAAGCCAGTGTCAATCAAATGACGTAGGCAACCACCAACATAACAAAATTTCCGACCTTGAACTTGAACAAATGACCATGACTTGAACTGTTTCATTTTCGAGCAAGTTCAAGTCCATCAAGTTCAACTCCATTTCATTTTAAAATCCCAACTAAATACAAATTCTATCTAACAACAACAAAACAAGGTTAAAGACAAATGACGGAGATATAAGGTGACTTAAATCAGGGGCCTGGGCAATCTAAATATAACCTATTGAATTTCATTGTATTTGATNTGAACAAATGACCATGACTTGAACTGTTTCATTTTCGAGCAAGTTCAAGTCCATCAAGTTCAACTCCATTTCATTTTAAAATCCCAACTAAATACAAATTCTATCTAACAACAACAAAACAAGGTTAAAGACAAATGACGGAGATATAAGGTGACTTAAATCAGGGGCCTGGGCAATCTAAATATAACCTATTGAATTTCATTGTATTTGATGATATCGAGAGATTAACTAATCAATTAAACAAATGAAAGCACTAAGCCATCTTTTGTTCTATTTTTAAACTAGGCGCTATATATCCGTCATTTGTCTTTAACAACAACAAAATAACATCACAGTTTACAAAAAAGAGCTAAACTAATTTGAAGGGAATTTGTAAATAGGGAATTTCTTTAGCTCTCTCAAAATAGATAAACAAATGGAGGAGAGAGCGCCCCTGTACTAAAAGCCAATTATTTTACAGTTGTAACATCTTTAATTAGTTCATTTGAAAAATTGTAGAAATGTTCTGAGACGCTTAAACTTGGTATTTTGAAGAAAATATACAATACACAGCATTTTGGTCCCAGGAACCCAATGGATCTGGAACAGTGCTTTCTTTGTCGATAAAATGACAAACTGGGCGTAAAAACCCGCAGTGTTAGCTTGAATTGCGTCAAGTTGAAACTAAACCCCCTTGGAAACTTTTGGTTGGTGATTAGATCTTAGAATAATTTATTTCTTTCTGCTAGAAATATGAACCAAATTGCCTGAAAAATAACACTGTTTTGTAAATATAACCAGCTGTCAAAGATAATTTCGATTTATATTCTCTGTGCCAAACTGTTCATTGGATAGAAATAACCGCAAAAGTAGCGCAAAGTTTTCGAGAACAATAACGGCACTGCTTACTACAAGTCAAAACATGTCATCTTCGGTGTTTTAAAGTGAAAGAGGAAACAACTGAACTTTTCCATATTTTCCAACCTTGTCATGACCTCATTTATTACGGTTTCACAATGAATTCCAATGTTGTCAGTTTGTATTTCAGTTTCCATGCAAACAAAGCATCCTCGTCAGCCAAAATTTAAAATACCCTTGAAAAATCGTACGACCTAGATCATGAAATTACTTGACAATCTTACGAGAATCTTTCGACCATGATTTATCGAGACTTCGTTGTTGTTTTACATCGTTTGATATCTGGATTGTGTCAGGGATCCAAAAATTGGCGCGAAATGTCTCACTCAACAGGGACTGGGGCAGAAAGTGGTCTTCTTCGTGGTCCGGATATAATACACAGGTGCTTTGTCCACGGCAGCATGGTGTGAAGCATGGTGGTGGTTCTCAGAACCTGGACAATGTCCAACTAAAAAAGCTTTTGTCACTTTCAGCTCATGGGTCGATCATGTGAAACAAATACCTTTCACAATATCAATCAATTTGAAACCGAAATAAAGCAACCTTTGTATCTAAGACACCACACAACAGATTTGAGCACACTTCACTTCGAACCACTCAAGGTGAAGAGAATTAGGCCTAAGCTAGACGTGGCAACATGATTACCTTTGCAATTCTTGCAAGCATCCTCACATTATCTCATTGCCTTCCAGAGCATCCTTTGGTTGTTGAAGGAGAAAAAAATGGCGACGACTACAATGCGAAAGAAATAAGTGAAATGCTAAAGCAACTCATGGGCCGAGCAGCCTTTGAGGAAAATCACGTCGAAGTTGAACAAGCAAGGCTCGGGTTTTCTTGGGACAACTGTGGTAAGATTTCAGTATTTTCAAACAAGTCTGGCAAAACAGTCCAGGAGTCTCGTTGCAATTCATAACGAGGATCAGAGACAAAGTTTGCAGGACAAAACGGTGCAAAATATTGTTGACAGTTGGTACAAGGTTCATTGGCAGGGCTTGTCACGTCATAGCCCTTGGGGCGTTGGCAGCTGTTTTGAGGTGGCATAGCAACAATCCAAAGATAAAAGCAAACAAGGCTAGAGTTTAGAATACCATTTACACATTTGCTGTCATTCATGATCAATTGGCTACAATTGTTTTCGTTTCCACTATTATCAAAGCACAAATCCTAGTGGTGACATCAGATTTAATGATCTGCAGCTGCAGACCACATAGATTTCAATTGAGCTTTTCAGATCATTTTAAGAATATCTGGTTAACTTTTTGCACCCTGTCATTAAAGCTTGAAAACCTGAAACACCTGTACAAAGCAGTATTTTTAGGTGGCCATACTGCTAGAGTACTGCAAGTTGGAGCTAATTAGCATATTTTGGTAAACATGACTGTTGAGGCAGCCTGACCTTTTTTTTGATAGTATAGGGGGAAAATGTTAAGCTGCTACTAAAATTCAATACTAAAGGAACTAATAGTTAAGGTAACTAAATAAAGAGGGAATAATACCTACCATCTATAGGCTATGCCAGCTGTGGTTTTGCAGGGTGTGTCCAGAAAGTTTTGGAAAGGTTATCCTATGCTAAACAACAGACAAAACTATTGCCTAACTGTTTGTTCAAACTGTTTGCACTTTTAAATTTCTTGTTTTATATTTTAGGAAGTAAATCTGACATGATCCAAGTGAAATCTCTTAGCGTGAGCCCAAATCCAATCACAATTCCAGGAGTCGTAAATGTATCAGCTGATGCAGTGATTACTGAAGACATTGCAGCACCAAGTGCACTTGACCTTGTCATTGAAAAGAAGTTATTTGGTGAATTCTTCAAAATTCCATGTGTTGACAACCTTGGATCTTGGTACATATATATTTGAATTACTCCTTGAAAATTATGCTGAACCTTTTCAAAGTTACAAATGATGGAAGTATACCAATCTAATTCAAATTAGAACAAAATATGCTCATATGCCTTAAGCTATATCTTAGTTGTAATATCTTGCAATATGCTAAAGATTGAAATAATTTATTACAGAAACAACAGAGAATAGTGAAATGATACAAAAAGACTGTGATAACTTCATATCATTTTAGATATTTATTGGAATCTAATTTCACAAAACACAGCATCATGTGTGCCAGCTTGCATCCTCCTCTTCAAACTGTTCCGAGGGGACATTTATGTTGGTAGTCATAGGGTGCAGCAGACCCTTATTATTTTCAGAAGTTGAATTTCAATTTCCAAGATTGCAATTGCATGATTTCTTTTTGCAGCACATATGAAAACCCTTGCACACTTTTGAAAAACATCACATGCCCTGAAGTCTTCAAACAACATGGAATCAACTGCAGATGCCCAATCAAGAAAAATGAATACAAGTTGCCACTAACTGCCTTGAAACTTCCAGATATCAAACTTCCATCTTTCGTTGAAAATGTAAGGATTCATTTAATGTTACCAGAATTTTCAAGCAAGGGATCTTTATTTGTAATGATAAAGACATGTGGTGTTATTTTGACATCACTGCACACAATCATGCAGGCACAAAATATTGCTTGAACTCATTAATTGCCAGCATGTCCATTTCACTCACAGTGCTTTAATTGCTGGCAAGAAAATATACCTTGAAAAAATATTCCTTTCCCAATCTTTTCCTTGCGGCACAGAAAACCTTCAATGAGACCATAGAAATAGGAGACCTGGTGTTGTTTAGCAAGCCAAATCAACTCAAATAGTTTGTGTCTATGTGTGAATCCCAAGAGTTATACATGAGGGACATAAGACCCTTGTTGTACAGGATACAGTTGACCAGCCACAGGGGCAAACCAAAGCTTCCAGTATTGCATGCATTTGGCAAAAATGATTTGTTTTTAAGGATAATCTCTAAAGTTCCCAAAGTCCTTTTGTTTTTAGAAATGCCTTGTGATTCTTTGAAAGAGGGGATACACTCCTTGACTAGCACCACTGTTTCTACTTTGTTGATTGTTTGCTAATTTTTGTTTTGTTTCCATTCAGGGTGACTACAAAATCAAAGCAACTTTAATGCAAGGATCAACTCGTCTTGGGTGTTATGATATTCAAGCTTCTCTGAAGACAAAGGGTTAACTCTAACAATTTGAAAACAAAAATGTGGATTTTGATGCAATGACAAGATGCAAACCAACGTACATTTGAAAGATTATTTTTGTAACATTAAAAAGTTTGTAAAATTTCCTTTTGTATGTTTTGATAAGCAAGAAATTTAATGAAATATGTTTATGATGTGCAAGTGGTATGAGAACCCTCAATTTTCTAGAGGACTAACAGAATTTCTATCATTTTTTGTGTTTGTCCATTCTTAATATTTGTGATGTTTTTTCAAATTGGTCTTCAAGAGGGTGATTGGGGGGATAGATGCCAATGAAGCTCAGCTGCATACCTGTGATAATTGCTAGATGACACTGGGGGGGGGGGCGAGAGTTCGGTGATCAATTGATACTTTGCAAGTAAAATGATCACCTTGCTCCAAATATTTGGCAAGACGTCCATCACTCTTAATCAAATTACTTCGGTGGCACATCATGCAAAAATCTGTTGAAGATAAAAGAATCATAAAAATGTTAACAAAACGATGAAAATCATTCCATAAAAAGTCATTAAATATATTCAAAATATGCTCAAACAAAAGAAATGGTAGAATTCTAAATAATCACATGGTGGTTTCGATACCATAATCTGTATAAAGTATGAGATTTCAGAGATAATCCTAATTCTATGCACACAATTTAGAAATTATGTTCAAACGTCCAAATAATCCCAAAAAGAACCTGCAAGTTTTAAATCTTACGGTCATTGATATGATGTTCAATTCAATGTTAAATTCAATTCAATTGACCAATCTAATCCGAGTCCTTTTATCTGTTTCCATTTGCTAGCAGCAGTACATTGCATCCTGTTTGAAGGCATTTCAGTCGTCATAATCTGCATCTTGTTTCTTTTCTGACCTGCAAACAAAAAATTACAGTTCAGTTTCAATCCAATTTCTCACACTTCACATTTGTTTGAAGACTTTGAAGAATCCAAGGGATGTGGTGCCTTTTTCTGTCCTAATATCACACGTATTTTTAAAAAATTTGGGCCAGTACTGAACGTTTCTTGAAATTATCAGATTCTGAGTACTCAGAGTTTCTTACGAGTTTCTTAGAGGTTCCATAACAATCTTCATGTTAACTACCTTTGCCCTCATGAACATTTCAAAACAAGGTTTTTAAGCCTTTCCAATGTTTAGACATTGCTCAGTCAAGTACCTTACAAGTGATATGATACAGGAAACAAATTTGAGTAAAGTAAAATATGTCAAGGATTTCCTTTATCAAAATAAATAGTTTCTTAACTTGTATTTTCCCAGTACAATAGTATGAAATAGTACAGTAGTTTCTTTAGTTTTTGGCATTCTGAGAGTTAAATTTCTTATGAGCAGTTTCTTATAAAAAATACGTGTAGACCAGATCACTATCGCTCCGTTCATTCACTTGAAAGAAGATGTGAAATCGGAGAAACATTTGATCAGAGCCTGAAAATTGATCAGAGTTTAAAGGTGGAACAACTTGAGACCCTTAATCTCATGATGAGCTTTACATGACAGGGGACTGAAAAAGAAGAAGAAGCAAATAAGAACTAACCTTCCAGAAAATCTGTAAAACATCGGTATTACTCTTCCTTTTTTATTTGATTTTTCTTAAACATACGATAGTGAAGTTTCATTTCAGCTACAGTTGATTTGCTAATCTGTAAAAAGAAAAGTATATAGTAATTGTGTAAGAAGGTTAAAGAATTAGATTCTAATTTCATACAAATCAATCTAAAAATAGCCTTAAATAACGGACTCATCATATTAAACCCATCAACGCAACAAAAACACCGAAATCAGTAGAAAGAAGACTATTAACTCCTGTAAAAGAAACAATAACCAAAATAAGCTCTTTGCACGAACAAAACTGACGAGAGGGCGACGAAACTAGTATTTGGTGATTTCCACGTTTATCTTTTCAGCAGTTACTGGTGAGTTATTAACTTATTTCTTTCCTTTCAGGTTTTAAGGTTAATTTCTTTCTTTCCTTTCAGGTTTTAAGGTTAATTCGGTTTTGTCTTACAGGATTTAACAGTTTTTCTCTTGTTACAGGCTTATTTTGGTTATTGTTTCTTTTACAGGAGTTAATAGTCTTCTTTCTACTGATTTCGGTGTTTTTGTTGCGTTTATGGGTTTAATATGACGAGTCCGTTATTTAAGGCTATTTTTGAATTTTGTACCACGAATCATTTGTTTACAAATCAATCTGCAACCAAGGATTTTACCAGGCAGAGTCTATCTTGCAGCTTTTTAAAGCAATGAAAACCACTTCGAGGGAGTTATGAATGACATTTGCTTTGGAGTCAATTTGACCCAGAACGGAATATGACAGCAATTGCATCTGCTTTAGGTGACCGGCCACACCGGCCATTTGATAGGTCATTCCAACAAAGATATAGTAATCTCTTTCGTTTACCAATTTCAAAAATAAACTTACATCAAGAAGACAGATTCTAAACAAGATTCAGTTTGATTCAGGCCAGACTATAACAACCTTCAGGCAGCAAGATCACCTTTTAAAAATCCATTTAAAGTCACCTAAGATTGCAAAACTATTTCTACAACACCTCAAATAATAACTGTATTTTGAGAATACTTTTCGCTGGCCATGGAAAAAAACAATCCAGAAAGTAAAGCAAGGAACTACTGATTTATTTCAGTCCAGACAAGCTATTCCAAGGAGGGTCTGAGGTCAGAAAATTTTGTTTTCAAATAACGGACTCATGGCACTAAACCAATTAACGCAGCAAAAACACAGTTACGTGTAGAAAGAAGACTGCTAACTCTTGTGAAAGAACAACAACGAAAATAGACCTGTAACCAGAGAGAAAACTGTTGAATCCTGCAAGAGAAAAACAAGTTAATCTTAAAACCTGAAAGGAAAGAAATTAGTTAGAAACTCACCAGTAACTGCAATAAAGAAAAACGTTGAATAACCAAAAACACACTTTCTGCAGATTACGGTGTTTTTGTTGCGTTTATGGGTTTAGTACGCTGAGTCTGTTTAAGGCTATTTTCAAATTTGTACCACAAATCATTTGTTTACAAAAAAATTGTTCTGGAAGAAGCCTGTAATGACTGAAAATTGAATGAAAGCTTACCAAGATTTCGATGAATCCTTTTGAAGGTCCATCACTTAGAATTGTGATAGTTTCTCTAACTGAATCATATTCCCAACGATATGAACAACCCAATATTGATGTATAATGTAGCCATCTTCCTCTCCTTAAATTTCTATCAGTGAATAAAGTTGACTTTGAGCCAACTTTTCGAAAGCCTAAAAACAAGGAAAGAAAACGTAAAGAGATATTATTCAGCAAACAACAAATTAATAAGTATCAGATAATTTTTAAGTAGTAAACCTATTTCTAGTTAGAATCAAAATTCAAAATTGGGAGAAGATCCGCCTCTTCATAAGATCTTTACTTGTGAAGAATTAAACTCGTTATATTAGTTGGCGTGAAGTACTTAAAAGAAACAGCCTAGATTACTTACAACGTCCTGGCAACTAAATTGCAATACTTACTTATTATGGTGTCTGGAATCGCTGATAATTCGATGTGAATTTTTGTTGAACCAGGATTTATAAGAATCAGTTGAGTTTTGGCTGCGAAAGAGAATTATTGATTTCATTGGTTAGAAGCATAACGTCGTACGCGTTTCCTATCAGTATGAAATTTGTCTTCAAAGAACTAGAGACAGAATAATTTTCCATTTCATATGAAATTCAGCCTTCATTGACTAAATATTCCTGTGGCAGTAAGAGTCGAAAACTTTTTCCTTTACTAGAGACTGAGAAATGGAACTCGAGCTTTTCAGAAAAGCATAGGAGATGGGAAATATTTTCCTTGGATGACTCCAAGAAATTTCTTAAAGTAGGCATCAATATATATTTAGCTCATTTCTTTCATAAGAAACTTAGGTTCGGGGCTGTTAGGCAGTTTCTTAAATTTTAGGACACCTTTGCTACCAAGAGTTTCAAATGAGTCTCTTGTAATTTTAATGCTCGATGTGTAGTCTGCGTGTAGACTTAAGACTTTTCGTCCCTTAGTTCCCTGCGTTCTAGTCTGCGTGCAGTATTTCTTTTGTGTAAGACTGAAAGAATGAGTGAACTTTCCAGTTCTTTCAATTTTGCAAAAGAAAGACTGCACCCAGGCTAGTCGAAATGTAGTGTCGCTATGGATTTGTTGGAAGGGCTCCTAATTCCTTAGTAACATCTCAAAACAAGTGATAGCAGAATTCACACTCAAAACAATGTCGAAAAAGTTGATATTACTGCATACTAAGCATTTTTGAGTTAACTGGGAAGTTAAAGCAGCAAATTACAAAGGTTTCTCAGCTTTCCAATCCAAGTGACACAGTTTCTTAACTTGAAAAGATTGAGCCAACCGTTCAGTCACAGTTTCTTGATTTCTACAAAATAAGCAGTTTCTTCTTCGAATCTGATCTGCGTTGTTTGCTTTTAAAACGAACATGCTTATCATTATAAACATTTTCCAATGTTTCTCCAACTTGAATAAAGCTCAAACCGGCCAAAAACGAAACAGGTATTTTTCAAAATAGAGACCGAGAACTCAGCCATATCCTGGAATTTGAATCCGAGACAGAAAACGAGAATTCTCGGTAAAACCGATCAATTCTCTTTCGCGTAGTCGACCATGGACACATGAATGAACGAATACAACAGGACATTCAAACTCAATTTAACGAGCGTTGCGCAATGAGCCTATGAAGACTCGCCTATGACCGACCGACGGACAAAAACGAAAATATTCTACCTTTGTTCGCCGAGAACGATGCATAAAATGGTAGGGTATTGAAATTAAAATTGGTCAAATGTTTCCTTCCATATCTCGCGTTTGAGAAGTGCGATCGAGGAAAGGAAAACGATTTCCGAGGGCTGACATAATCTGTTTCTCGATCGGGATCACAAAATGAATCTCTGCATGCATTTAATTTTCGAGGAAT
>REGL01000127.1:377002-401326 GCA_004194395.1 Aurelia aurita complex sp. Pacific | reverse complement strand
TTTAATATATTGGTGATAGTTCCGTTGCAGATGCTAAAAATATGAATGTTTCGTTTACCTTTTGAATTCAGTTTGATTGTTTGGCTTTCCTTCGTAAAATCACAAGTTGAACCATTACCACCGCAGACTAAACAATCATCCATTGTTTTATTTGAATTAAATTGCAAATCACAACCAAGTTTCTATAATCAAAGAAATATTAACAAAATTTCAAAAAATCAACAAACAAGAACATTTTCACAAATAAAACTGCAAACAAAATCAATGGTTTTGAAACAAATGGACTTAATCCAATACTAACCATGCTCCTTTGAACGCTGGATGAGAAAAGCAAATGGAATTTAGACCGGAAACCACTTTCGTATCATATGACAGTCGACTTTGAGCCTGCAAAGTATCATGGTTAGCAATGGGTCGTTAATGGTCTCAAATCGTTAATGGTCTGAAATCGTTAATGGTCTCAAGTGAGCGTTAGATGTAAGTCAATTACAAAAGCAGGCTTGAAACGAAGTGCATTTGCTATGCCAATGTGCGTTAGTTAAAGCAGGGACAATACCACCGGCAGAATTATAGCGAAGTAGCTGAAGTTTCTTTCAAGTTATTCAATTCAAAGAAATATGTCATCTTGAACCCTTGCTGCCCGGAAAGAGAATTGAAACCTCAGCTTACCTCACATCGACTACTCAAACACATATCTTTCCTGGCATCAGCATGGCATTTGTATGTGTCAGGTAGAGTAACATTTGGCATAAAAATTGTCATCTCAGCATTGGTGCATGTTATCGAGCATGCATGAGAATCTGTTGAACAAATAAAAGATCAAACAACATGACATATATAACATATTATATATTATATTATATTTTAATACTCCATAGTATATAATTTTATAAATAATTCGAAATAGGGAAGACCACGATACCAGCGTCGATTGTCGGATCCGAAGATGCTTGCGGTGACGAATGAATGAAATAAATTTGTAGGCAGAAACACCGCAACACAACGAAAAAACAACAGCAAATGTGTGTGAATTTATTCATTTATGAATTCAACATATTTGCTGTTGCTTTTTCGTTGTGTTACGGTGTTTCTACTTACAAATTTATGTCATTCTTATCTAGGATATATTGAGCAAAATAGTTATCGCTTCGTTTTATCAAATGTGAAAATAAATTCTTTGATAACAGTACGATTACATTTTCTTTACAAACAAATTTATCTTTGAGAAGTTAGATATGAAATAAAGAAGGATATTTTGACGAAAATGATACTAAAGCTCAGTTTTTTAAAACACCTATTAAACAAGTACCTTACGGGACTGGAAGAGGAAAAGGGGTTAGCAGAGAGAGAGGTGATATCAAGTGAGTTTATTGAGCATTTGAAAGCCTGCAAGTTGGGGGGGGGGGGAGACAGAGCCAGGTAGTATATCTATGATTTTTCATCTTGTCTCGAAAGCAACAACGATCATCTCTTGCCTTGTTTTGCTAAGAACGTTTACCCTTGGTAAGACCTTGCATTGCTAGCTGCATTTTAACGTAGATGTTATATTTACGATAGACCTTTTAACTTTTAGCTATTCTTAATAAGAATCTGAATCAAACGATATTGTTATATTTCATAGAATTTTCAAATGTGAACTATAGAGGTAAAAGGTCTAACACTGCTCAATCGAAGTTTTCACATAAAAATGTATAAAAATATCGCTCGATCCAGACTCTTTTGTAGAATAGCTAACAGATCTAATTACATTGTATAACTGGGCATAAATGCATTGATGTGTACCCAGGAGAGGTTTCCATGACAATAAGACGAAGAGATATAAAAGCACATCCTTACCATTAATTTTATCTGAGTTACAAGACCCTGCAGTTATGGACAAATCATCGATTGCAATATCACCTTGATAATGGTCACCTCTTACTCCTTCCATGTGGATCTGCAAACATGAACAAAAAGTATTTCAATCCTTGATGGTTTGGATGGACATAGTTTTAGAGGTCTAGAACTATGAACACCCCAAGTTTCGGTAATTAGAAGAGGGTAGCTTTCTGAAAACCGAGCAGCGGCAGACCCCCGTCCATCCACAAGTCATGTTCACCCCCCCCCTCTAGGTGTGAATATTCTCATACATGTGAAGGATAATAACTTTGGCATCTCTGTCCTTAAAATGAATACAGTTTAAAAAAGCAACACCAAACCTATCACTTAATTGAGAGTTAATTATGAAGAGTTATAGTAACTATTTCATAAAAATCAGATAGTGTTTCCTTTGTCATTCTTGAATAAAAATGTGCAGAATTAATTTAAAGGCAAGCAAAGATCATGAGAGATCTGATGAAAGAAAATAGACCTTTTAGCTATTCTAGAAACAATATGAATCGAACGACAACACATTTCGCAGAAATTTCGAATGTAAACAACATAACCGGTTGAAAAAAAAAATATTCTGGGCTATGCTCTTTAAGCAAAAAATATACGTCAAAACTAGGCAGCCCTGAAAAGAGCTAAATTTGCTAACATTGAAACCAATGACAAGATCAGCTATACCTGGGAAGATAATTTGGTCTACTTGAAAATAGAACCAAATTTAAGGATCGGCCTTACTCTCTTCCGCCGTTTCTTTTGAAAATTAAGGACCACTAAATTTGAAAATTACGCAAAATTACGGACCACGGAACCATGGACTACAGAACTACGGAACCAAGAACCATGGATTAAGAACCGGCGGAGGAGAGTAGATCAACATAGGGCTCAAATCTTTAAAAAGGTCGGTGTAAAATTCTATTGCCGTTTTCTTTGAAATAAATAGCTTGGAAGGAACTTACGGTTTTTTGCTGTAAATCTGCCGTGGCAATTTATTGATATCTTGATTAGTTTCAATATGGCGGCATTTATTAAATTTGAGGCTATGACGTCATCAAATTTCTAAATCCTAAACTACAAAAGCTACAGACTTCTGCTTGCCACCATATTGTAGACCTCCATAAACTATGGTTTTCTTGAATGTTATGCAATGTTTCCTTTATTAGTTTAGGATTTACAATGATTTAAATCTTAAATCTTTTCAAAATTTTCCATGAATTTTTTCAAAAATGATCCAATTGCCGCCATTTTGAAAAAAATAAAGATATCATAAAATTTCCACAGCAGATTTACAGCAAAGTACTATAAGTTCCTTTCAAGCAATCCAATTCAAAGAAAAATATGATAGAATTTTACACCGACCTTTTTAAAGATTTGAAAGATTTGAGCCCTATTATGAGTAGATCGGCCTTGTAATCAAATTTAAGAGATTTTCAAGCAGGAGCATTTCATTTGGGATACCTCCGGTATAAAAATTGATAAACATGGCAACTTACTTCAAAAGCCTTTTCACTTGCGATACTGATTTCAGTCTTATACCACTTATCTCCTTGTTCTTTAGTTTGATTCCATATCGATACATCGTTTCCATCGACTCGTTTATAAACATTCAGAGATCCAAGATGGCTGCCAAGCATGTGATAATAGAATGTAAAACACACACGTGGTACATTAATTTGTGGACTCATCAATCGAGCTCTATGTCCTTGTCCTCTGTAAGCATCTCCTTCTCCACTTGAAGCTTCAATGTACATGTAATGACCTAGCAATGAAAGAGACTAAGGAGATAAATAAACGATTGGAACAGAGATTGAACATTAAAACAGATTCTTGGGTGAAAATGTAAGCTCTGTTTGAAAAATCATGCAATAAAAACTGTAAAACAATTTGAAAAATTACAACTCCGATCTCTGGCAGAGAGTTTGACATAATTTGATAATTTATTCATCATTTTGAATTCACAAAAAAATTAAAAATCTACATGCTGGAGAAAACCCAATTTTTGGCTACTTTAGGACAAATTGATGAATAGGCCTTTGGCTAAATCCTAATTTCAAATTTAAAAAATACCGTGAGTCCTAAAAAAGTACACCTGTTTAAAAACATCACGAAAAATTGAATATTAAACCTTTGATAAAATTTTCTTTTTTTGACTTATTTTGTCAAATGGCCAAAAAATATTCAAAAATTTTAAAATGTTTGCTTTTGATACAACGAGGTAGAAAAATTACATGTGAAAAAACCTTAGTTTGAGCTATAGTTTTTAAGCCAAATATTCAATCTTGCCCTAGAGTTAAAATTTTCAGTTTTTTTTAACATAATTTAAGTCTCCAATGATAGTGCGCATTTCTTTCTGTCATCTATGACCAACGTAGAAGCTTTTGATCTGGCAATCATCAGTGCTTCTTTCAGTATGATTCAAAACCAGGTAGCCTTAAAAAGAGCTAAATTTGCTAATTCTTAAACCAATTACAAGATCAACTATGATTGGGAAAATAATTTGGTCTTTGATCTACTTGAAAAAAAATTGAACATCGGTCGAGTAATCAAATTTTGGTAATTATTCAAAGGGGAGTACTCTTTTGGGCCACCCAGTTAAAGTGGAATAAATTACGAAACGTTGCTTAGCTTCCTACCTGTTTCATTAGCAATTGTATGATCGTCTCTCGGTCCAGTACCATGACTCGGTGTACTCCCTTTATGCAAAGTCCAATCAAATTCTTCCCTCTCGTATTGAGTCCAGGTGCAGTTTCTTTCAAATGTGCAATTTAAACCAGAGATCGAAGCAACTGGGGAGGTAAATGAAAAACAGTGTTTCAATAAGTAAGAAAGGATTGGAAAATATCAGGCCACTATAACTGCAAAACAGCTTTAAAACATAAATTCATAATAAACAAATATTGTAAAGATTTTACCAACAAATTGCTGAAACGGCTACCTGGAGGATACCAGTTTGGAAAATCTTTGCGAAAAAATCAGAAGTGCAAAGTTTACCAACAATAGTCTTGGACAATGCTCAACAGAAGTTCTTCTAAACCACAGGGTTTCAAACACTCACCTTTTTCAGACATCTCTTCTTCAGTAAACCAATACCACGTGTCACCTTTCAATGAGTTACAAACTTGGTTTCTTCTATCTTTTACTGCTTTCACAATTTCACATTCCTGTCACGGAAAGAAAGAGAGCATGGTCGGTCAAGAAACTGAACGAGTTTGGATTGGCTAAATTATTGTCGAAAACGACCATAAAAAGTCGCAAAAATGTCACAGAGAGGTTCAAAAATGCTCGTGCAGAAAGTTATAACTAAACGATTTCTAAATCCTCAAATCACCACGAAAAGTTTTCTCTTTGTCCATACATGTCAATTTTATCAGAAAATTTGATCAACGTTTTTTCAATCGTTTACGGTGTTTTCAAGATCAGATATTTTTAAGAAACTCGGTCATAGCTCAAGTAACAGACAACTCAAAATCTACACAACATAACATCCTAGAATCTAATTCTGGATTTTCGCTAAAGATTAGGACAACAATCGCCAAAATGGGTCAAGTGTACGATTGATCGTGGCCTGTCAAAAGGGGATAGTATTTTTGGCGCGCCTGGTAGAATTCACGAGGAATATTTGCGATGAACAACGTACAGGG
This sequence comes from Aurelia aurita complex sp. Pacific, assembly GCA_004194395.1. Taxonomy (NCBI): domain Eukaryota; kingdom Metazoa; phylum Cnidaria; class Scyphozoa; order Semaeostomeae; family Ulmaridae; genus Aurelia; species Aurelia aurita complex sp. Pacific. The sequence goes on along the minus strand of REGL01000127.1, from coordinate 395,819 downwards.
AATGTAGATTCATCAATGATGAAGAACATACTTTCAATTTGCATGCCATTTTTTGTCGATCACTACCCTCGCAGTCTCTTCCTTTGAATCTTGGTCTAGAAAATGAAAAATTGACTCATGATGAAATAAACATTAACTCATGAATACATGCCAATATTCATGGATGTTCTTGAAGGAAATACATGCTGTTCAGTGTCGCAGGGTACTCAAATCATTCGAAGTTTGATTACCAAATCCGTTTTTCGAGAAACTAAATGACAAGAAAACAAAAGAAAAACAATCAACGCATTGATACACTATAAGCAAAGCAAGAACTAAAGCTCTCTTTTGTATCCTTTGACAACGGGCAATACAAGAAAATTTGGCTCGCTCCTCGACCAATCAAATTCGTTATGGTGTTTTCTGCCTTGAACATCGGGTAATAAGTAATCAAAACTGTCCTCTTGTTGCGAGTAGTGCAATAGACGATTATGGAAAAGATGGCGTTGAGAGGCATTTGACCAATATGCATTGCATTTAACGATCGAACTTCAACAGAATCACTGTTGATTCCATCACAGAATGAAATGCATCTTAGTCAAATGCCCCCTTAGGCTATCTCTTCCGTAATCGTATATTTTACAAAAAGAAACAAGAAAATTAAGTATGGTTGTTTATAGTAGGTAATCAGACGCTACAGAATCGAACGAATCAAATCTTACGCAGGATTGGTACATTTTCTGTGTCTGTACTTTACTCCAATCCCACAATCTGAAGAACACAGGGACCACACGCTCCAACTTGACCATCCTCCATGGATTGGGTCATAAGTGAATCTTCCATAGCGATAGCAGCGCCCTTTTATGCACCACTGGAAAACAAATATTCACAGAATTTGTCACCATGATCGTACTCACATAAGTGCAGCGGATCTATGGTATTGTATTAGACGAAGCTAAACTTGGCAATAGACGATCACGGAAAAGATGGCATGGGGGAGGGGGGCGGGCATTTGACCAAGATGCATTGCTTTTAATGATCGAACTTCTATTAAATCACTATTGGTTCCATTATAGACCGCAATGCATTTTGGTCCGATGCCCCTGATTTTTCCGTAATCGTCTATTGCATCAAGGAATAGACCTTTTAGCTATTCTTCAAAAGAGTCTGGATCGAGCAATATTTATATGAATTTTTGTGCGAAAGGTTCGATTGAGTGGCGTTAAAGACATTCGAAAATTCTACAAAATTTAGAAAATTATCGTTCGATCCATATTCTTTTTTAGAACAAATAAAAGGTCTACGGAGTCATTTGTAGAATGATGTTGTTTGATAATGGTTGCAGCAAAACATCACGGGAAACCAAACTGTCAGATCGCTTGATTCATCAACCAATCAATCAATCAACCAATCAATCAATCAATCAATCAATCAATCAAATAATCAATCAATCAGTCCATCAATCACAATCATCAATATCCTGTACACAATCATCGTCCTGTACAAAAAGGTTGTAATTCTTTGGCATGATCATGGTGATCCCAATAGACCATTTAGCTATTCTTAAAAGAATCAGAGTTTAACGATATTTTGCTGCATTTTGTAGAATTTTCGAATGTGCACAATAGTGATAGAAGATCTAACGCCACCCGATCGAACCTCGCGTATAAAAATGTATCAAAATAACGCTCAATCCAGGCTCTTTTGTAGAATAGCTGAGATTACTATGGCATTATTCATTGAGAAATGATTTGAAAGTGATACAAAGTAGCATACCCCTTTTCCATTGTTGCAGGATGAGCCATCCAAAGGAGGTCGAGAATTATATGAACAATGTGAACTACCTCTTGACCAATCGGGTCCACAATGTGTTGATCTGCATGCATAATAACTTGAAAAAAACTGCAGAAAAAGCAAACATTGATATTATCAACAAGAGCAAGACTTTGGAGAAACGTTTGATATTTAGTTCACACGAAAACGATACACTTCTTGCAGGCACAACTTGAAAATAGGAGAATTTGACAATGCGACGCTGAGAACGGAGCATTTTCGACACTTTCAGAATGAGACTGATCACTTCATTGAGCGTAGACACATTTCTGTACCAACAAATTGTAGCCTCACTGTTGGGGAGATTGCAATGACTTGATATTGATAGATTTTCTACTGTTTTCAAGTTTGAAAATAGCTTTAAATAACGGACTCATCGTAAACAAAACACCGTAATCTGTAGAAAGAAGACTGTTAACTCCTGTTAAAGAACAACAACCGAAATAAACATGTTACTGGGAAGAAAACTGTTGAATCCTGCAAGAGAAAAACGAATTAATCATAAAACCTAAAAGGAAAGAAATAAGTTAGTAACTCACCAGTAACTGCGATAAAGAAAAACGTTGAATAACCAAAAACGCGTTGTTCTTTATCACAGTTATTGGTGAGTTGCAAACTTATTTCTGTCCTTTCAGGTTTTAAGATTAACTCGTTTTTCTCTTGCAGGATTCAACAGTTTTTTCTCTTGTTACAGGTTTGTTTTGGTTGTGTTATTTTACAGGAGATAACAGTGTTCTAAGGCTATTTTCAAATTTTGTACCACAAATCATTTGTTTACATGCTTTCAAATTGTGCCGGCATCGTGTGAACGTATGTCAAGACAAGCTTATCTACCTACTCACCATCGAACAATCTTTATAGTGTTCTGCATATCTCAGTTTGCATTGTTGATCACGGTCGAAGTTCTGTCCCGGAAGTTTGGTCATATATCGAGTTATCTCTTTTTTTGGCTTGTCATTTAAACAACCAAAATACCTGAAATTAAAATGAGACAGAAAGCTTCTTTAGGTGAGTATAAATTGATACTTGTTAGTATGAGGTGAGATATAATAGCAAAGTTTTTCGAAAAGGATGATGTTAGGACACAGTTTGTTTTTAATTGCCGTGTCAGTAACGGCTAATATGACTTGTAATCCTAAACAGGAGAAGCAAATAATTCAATGGACCTGTTAGCTATTCTGCAAAAGAGTTTGGATCGTGCGACACTTTCATACGAAAGGTTCGATTTAATGGCGTTCAAATTTCTAGCACTTCCGTGCACATTNGGTGAGTATAAATTGATACTTGTTAGTATGAGGTGAGATATAATAGCAAAGTTTTTCGAAAAGGATGATGTTAGGACACAGTTTGTTTTTAATTGCCGTGTCAGTAACGGCTAATATGACTTGTAATCCTAAACAGGAGAAGCAAATAATTCAATGGACCTGTTAGCTATTCTGCAAAAGAGTTTGGATCGTGCGACACTTTCATACGAAAGGTTCGATTTAATGGCGTTCAAATTTCTAGCACTTCCGTGCACATTCGAAAATTCTTCGAAATGAATGAAAATAATAGAAGTATCATCATGAATGACTAAAGAAAAAAAATTATTGGATCAGGAATAAATCAGTAGACACAGAATCATGTCAATCAATTAAATTATTAGCAATACTTTGACAGCAATAGACCTATTCGGAAAAGAATCAGAATCGAACGATATTTTGCAACATTTTGTAGAATTTTCGAATGTGCACAGTAGTGATAGAAGCTCTAACGCCACTCGATGGAACCTCGCGTATAAGAATAACGCTCGATCCAGGCTCTTTTGTAGAGTAGCTAAAAGGTCTATTATCGCAAAAATCTGTTTTAATTCTATAATAGGTTAGTTCTTAGTTGGTCAGAATGAAGTAAGAATTCATCACAATCTTCGATTTTGGAAAATTTTGAAATATTTTTCAATCCTAGGTGGTAAATTTTTTTAGGTTAACATTGAATCAAACAAGAAAAGAACGGAAAAGGAGACTTACCCAATAGTTTCTTTAAGCTGCTGTTTTGAACATTTCGACCAATAATAATTATCAAATCTTGACCAAACAACAGACCCCATTAAGGCTCCTCTTCTGCCATCTGCTTTGCAATCATTATACTGTCCATCGTGTTCAACCCCTAGTCTTTTATTTGAAGACAAGAAACAGAAGTTATCAACACCACACACGATAAACAAATATGCAGTAACCATAAATTCAAATCTTGCCTTAAGAACCGTGCTTGCCAGGATTGAAAAAGCTAAGAAACTTTTGCAATTTGCAGCTCTAATTATCCCAGGTCACTCTAACAAAGTTTTGCCATCGTAAAGTAATAGCAACTGTTTTGACATTGATTTGAGTGCGAATTATGTCATTACCCACTTTGAGATCTTGAAGCCCTTCTAACAAATACCACATACACATTGAGAAAGTTAAATCAGCTTTATTTAAACTGAATGGAATTTCAACCTATCAAATGCATTCCAGTTATTGGATTGACCAATTTTGGAGGCCCTTTTCGACAACATGGTTTAGTCTAAGCTGGTTTAACTTGCAAGTGTGAATGGAGCAAAAATAGATTAAATCTACACTTAATCCATCAAAAATATAAGAAACGTATGAGAAACTTTTGGAAGCAAAGGTATCTTAATATTCAAGAAACTATCTACCAGCCCCAGATCTTAGTATCTTAGAAACGAAGGGTGAGAGTATACAACCTGTTTAGTGTTAATCATGACAATATTGTAGTAACCCGTTGTTTAATAAGGTAGCTTAAAAATAAGATCATGCTTACGAATGCAAAATTTCATGTGCTACAACATGAGCGGTAACGAATCCTTTTTCTCTTATCAATGTGCTTGCAAGTTTGTTATTACACATGTGGAACATCGGTGTGTAACCTGAAAAATAAGACAGCTCTCATCATGAAATCAACTGTACACTTTCTCGAGAAAATCCCTCATAACTTCAGAACGGAGTGGCCGATTCAGGTCAGGTAGATTTTAAAGTAGATTTAAACATCTCTTCCATTAAACTATATATTTCTGATATCATCGTCTTGATATCTAGGGAGCCGTGACCTTTCAAACGGGGATTCTTTTTATTGACTCACCCGCCCGGTATACGTAGATAGTCCACATCCTGTCGAGTTCAACTACTGCAGCTTGGATCCGTATTTCCCCTTAGGCCAAATCTGATTTCAGACAGTCTGAAATTGTTCCGACCCTTAGTGACAGTGGCTTTTTACGTAAGTTCAAGAAAAATATTGGATCGCTATTGCATTGTTGTGAAATAAAAAGAACTCCGTGCAAAAAACGATAATTTACCTGCATATCCAAAGTTCTTTCTTGTGAAAACAACACCAAAATCAAAATGGCGGTCATCATCATCCGAAGGGTGATTGAAAGATCTTGCATATCGCAATGCATTCTTCATACTTCTAAGTGGTTTATTTGGAATTATTTTGAGATCATCCTGAAGCAGAAAAGGAAAGCTAGTTTCATTTTTTCATTCATCTATTATTCTATTTTGAGAAGGCTGGAAAGATTTCTCGCTGTTTCTACATAATTTAGGCCTGCCATACATTCCCCATGCCGCATCCAGGCATGAGACCCCTGGTTTAACGTCCCTTCTGAATGTATGTTTTTTGCCAAAATTAACATTAAAATAAAAATAAGTTTATTAAAATGAAGAAATCTAATTACAGGCGTGTGATATTAAGTAAAAACAAGAGTTAAAAACATTTAATCTAAAAACACCCATGGTTAAAATGGCAGGGATAGCATTAAAAGGTCACTGTGACCTTGTTTCCATAATGGTCTCTCCAAAGGTATAAAAGTAAAGTTTTCATAGAAGAAACGAAAAGTCTTGAAGATGTTAAAATAAAGCTAATTTGTGCCTTTATGGATTTGAATAGTACAATACCGAAACGAGCGTAAGAGAGGGTGTGCGGTGTCAGTAGTACACATATACGTCATCTTCCTCTCTTTGTATATTTTTGAAGAAATTTTCTTTGATCTTGTGTTTAAACGTGTTGATAGACGTGTTTAAACGTCCCTTCTGAATGTATAAAAATCGAATGTATATATTAGTGTGTAAGAATATCACTTGATCCCGACTCTTTGTAGAATAGCTAAAAGGTCTATTGTTTGAAATTTCGCAATGAATTGCAGTCACATTCAACTGAAATACTACTCTCCTACGCAGAGGTTCCCCCGTTACTTTGCATGGCAAGGATTAAGATACTGCGGAGCGGAATTACTGCGAAGGAGAAGAAGCCTTTGCGTAGGAGAGTACTGTAATACTAAAAATTATGTAACCTACTGTTTTCTTTTTCAATATTTTGATTCTTGTAACAGCTAATTTGAGAGGAACTCCAAGTGATTTTTTCGTGTAGAATCTTTTGGCCTGAAAAAATTGGGAAAATAAAAAGACGGAAATTAGAGGAGATATATTGAAGTTTTCTTTCTCTGCACAGGCCAGTAAAGGTAAAAGAAACGGTGTATACTTTATGTGGAGGAAAGGAAGTTGGTTGAAAGCATACTACAAAGCAAGCCAAACGTAAACATTCAAGTATACCATAGATGGAAAATTGTTNGAGAGTACTGTAATACTAAAAATTATGTAACCTACTGTTTTCTTTTTCAATATTTTGATTCTTGTAACAGCTAATTTGAGAGGAACTCCAAGTGATTTTTTCGTGTAGAATCTTTTGGCCTGAAAAAATTGGGAAAATAAAAAGACGGAAATTAGAGGAGATATATTGAAGTTTTCTTTCTCTGCACAGGCCAGTAAAGGTAAAAGAAACGGTGTATACTTTATGTGGAGGAAAGGAAGTTGGTTGAAAGCATACTACAAAGCAAGCCAAACGTAAACATTCAAGTATACCATAGATGGAAAATTGTTCGTTCGCTCGATAAATGCTCCAGGAGAAGAAGATTATGAGTTAGGAGCAGTGCGAAATCAAGGAAGAGGAATAAAACTTGTGATCAGCAAGTGAAAATCTGACGAGACCCATGTGATAAAGTTTACGATTCACAAAAGAAATGGCAGAATCATTTATCAAAAACAAGATGAAGAGCTTTGATAGTAGCCTACGCAGAAATGTGACAATTTAGTATGAAAGAGCAACTTACAGCATTCATAATTGTAAGAATATATTTTTCAGTTTCATTTCCATATTTTTCATAAACAGAAGAATCAGCAATCACCATAATTTCTAAATATTTCTGAGGAATCTTCTTATTTGAAACTTTGGGCTTCTCTCCTTCTGTTAAAAATAATAACAACTGGTTGTTTAAAATTTAAATCGTAGGAAAATAGGTTAATATACATTTTAGATATTCTACGAAAGAATCTGAATCGAACAACATTTTTAAACATTGTGCAAAATTTTCGAACGTGAAAAACAGTGAAACAAGTTATAACGCCATGCAATCGAACCGCTCTTATAAAACTGTATAAAAATGTCCTTTGAACAAAAGGTCTATCAAAAAGCCCAGGACGGCACTTGAAACCGTCTCCACGGATTTTTCCACGCTTTACTGCAGCTACAACAATATATTAGAAAGAAATTAAACGAAACAACGAAACAGCGAAACAACGAAATGAATATCACTTACTTCTTGACGTAACAACGACATCAATAGTTCTTCCTGCGTGTTTATGGAGAACGACGAAGTTGTGTTTGCCATTTGTAAGCATATTATAAGCACGAAATGTGTCGTATGCATACCAAGTTGTACCAATTGATGATCTTATCTGTTTCTTCTCATGACGACGTAAAAACAAGTACGGTTGGGCGTGTCCATAATAAGTCATGTACACAATCTGTCATGATAAAAAAATTCACTTGATATCAACATGTGGGGAACGTCCCTGCCACTTAGTATGTTAAAGGATACCCTGTCTTGTACCGGGTGCGCCAAAATAAACTATGCACCTTTGGCAAGCCACAATAAATCATACACTGGACCGATTTTGAAGATTTATGACTTAATATTTAGCAGAAAGCCTGAATTAGATTCTAGGACTTTTTGCAAATTTTTCCGCTTTCAGTTTTTAAAGTTACAAGCGAGTTTTTTTAAATTTTCGTTTTCGAAAGCACTGAAACAATCAAAAACGTCGATCAAATTTTAAAAGACTCAGCATGAATGAACGAAGAGAAAACGTTTTCAGGGTGATTTGGGGATTTAGTACGAACTCTCGTACAGCAGATTACAATTAATAGATTTCTATATCCCAAATCACCACGAACAAGTTCTCTCTTTGTCCATTCATGTTGATTCTTTAGAAAACTTTATCCATGTTTTTCGATCGTTTTCAGTGTTTTCGAAAACTAAAAATTTAAGAAACTCGCTTCAAGCTCTAAAAACTGCAAACGAAAAATTTTGAAAAAATCCCGGTATCTAATTCAGGCTTTCTGCTAAAGATTAAGTCATAAATCTTCAAAATCGGTCCAGTGTACGATTTATAGTGGCCTACCAAAAGTGCATCGCTTATTTTGGCGAACCCGGTACCACCGGAAAATGTTAACACCGGTGCCCATTCTCGACACCCATATACAGTAATAACCATTTGTACAAAATTCGACGAGGCTTCAAAGTCAACAATCCCTGCTTGGAGGTCCATTGCTCCCTGGATATTAAAGGGGCTCCGTCGTCAAACAGTAAACAGATCCGTAAACTCGCACGTATCGGGGATCATCCATTGTTCATGCATTGTTCTCTGCAGTTTGTTTGGTGGCTTCACCCAAGCCACCAAAAAGTGACCGTTAAAAATCCACTTGTATCCGAGCAATCGTAGAAGATATGAATGTTTGGTTTGTTCCTTTGTGAAGTACAAGGATTAATGCCCAAACAGCAACTTTCATTTTGAAAAAAAAATACGAAAATCATGTGTGATATCACCTTTCAAAAAACTGCAAAAATCATCGTTTTGTCTACATTTGGCAAGCATATTATTAATTAGTGGACATATTCAAATAGATTTTAAAATATATCTGACTGACATTGTCCACTCTATTCTGAAATTATGAAAGATATTTTCAAGAAGAAAATCTCTTCAAGAAGCATTCAAAACATTCCTAAAAATCACGACCTCAAAGTAGATGAGAATATTTGAAGGGCTCATGAGTTTCAAGTAGCATTACCTACTGGTTGCATTTTCAATGAAAATAAATATNAAAAAAAAATACGAAAATCATGTGTGATATCACCTTTCAAAAAACTGCAAAAATCATCGTTTTGTCTACATTTGGCAAGCATATTATTAATTAGTGGACATATTCAAATAGATTTTAAAATATATCTGACTGACATTGTCCACTCTATTCTGAAATTATGAAAGATATTTTCAAGAAGAAAATCTCTTCAAGAAGCATTCAAAACATTCCTAAAAATCACGACCTCAAAGTAGATGAGAATATTTGAAGGGCTCATGAGTTTCAAGTAGCATTACCTACTGGTTGCATTTTCAATGAAAATAAATATGAAAATCTAGAAATTTGGGTAAACCTGCTTTTTTGGAAGTATTCTCCCAATTAAAAAAGACCTTTTAGCTATTCTAAAAAATCTGAATTGAGCGATATTTCTATGCATTTTGGAGAATTTTCGAAAGTACACAAACGAGATGGAAGCTGTGACGCTACGCTACTCAATCAAACCTTTCGCATGAAAATGGAAAATTATTTCTCGATCCAGACTCAAATTTAGAATAGCTAAAAAGTCTATTATTTACTTTTCCAATACAAAGTAGTAAGTAAAATAAGATGTTCACATAGTGTACTCACATAAACTTCTCTCCCTGATTTGTTAATAAATTTGACCTTGGGTCTCGTGTCACGTCTTCTTCTGCGGTGCAAACCTGAAATCACCATTAAGGTACTATTATGGTTTGATTTAATTAATTAATCAATTAATCGCACTTAGGTAGCTTCATACATATATTGAGTTTTGATAACCATATTTCTTCAAGTATTTTCTTCTTGAGAAGAAAATGCTGAAGTGTAAGTGTGTTTTAAATTATGGTTATCAAAACTCAATATAGGTTTGAAGCTACCTAAGTACAATTTGTCATATAACACACGGGATCTCATCAAAGCATTGGCTCAAAATACCAGTGACCGAAAACAATCAATCAATCAATCAATCAATCAATCAATTAATCAATCAATCAATCAATCAATCAATCAATTGATAAATCCATTCATTAATCTATCAAGTCACTTGATTCTGTCAGATCTCGTACGAATCATCTACAACAAGCTAAAACGTTACATCAACTCACCGTGCCTGGGCACAATGTCGTTTGTTGGTTCAAATTCTACGGATTCTAACGTATCTTCCATTTGTAGTTTCAACCGTTCTTTCACAGCTTTCTCTGCCTGTTGATTTAAGAATGAAATAGAATGAATAACAGGGCCCAAAAGCTGCTAATATACCTTCTAAAAAAGCGAGGGGCAAATCACTTCTCAAAATAGCGTACGCGATTTTTGTGATTCTAGAATCACACGATTTTTTTCTGTGACTTTAGTGATTTTTTTGTGATTTTAGTGATTTTTTTGTGATTTTTTCTTGTGATTTTTCTATGATTTTGTGATTTTTGTATGGTGATTTTGTGATTTTAAGGAAGGTGTACGAAAAAAAATCAGTGATTTGCCCCTCGTAAAAGAGAGTCTGCAACGATATTTTCATATATTTTTACGAGACAGGTTCGATGGGCTGCGTTAGAGGAGCTCCTGTCACTGTTTGGTACATTTCGAAAATTCTTCAATGTGTGTCAAAATATCGTTCGATCCAGACTGATTTGTGAAATAGCTAGATAAAAGGTTTATTTATAATGAAGGACCACACATCCTAGAAAAGAGGTTTAGGGACGGTGGAGCCCATTATAGACAAATAATGAGGTCGTTTTGAATGCCGGTGTTTCGGTAAATAAAATGTGAAATTGTGAAATAATTTTCTTTTCATGAATATAATATTCTTACGTGAAAATATAGCCACAGAAGCATAGATGAAAACTTAAAAGTTTAAAAATTTTTTTTCAATAAAAAGATAAATGAAAATAATTTTTGTTCGGGTTCAGGTTCATCATATCTTAAAGTTTACCTGAGTGTCAACAAATATAATGTAATACTTACAAATAATTTGTTCTCTGTTCCAGCCTTCACATCTGCCATCAAATGAGACCAAGTCAAAGCAGTCAGCAACGAAAACAACTTCAGAGCTACACCCATAGTTCTCTTTCTGTGTTTGGGCCTAAGATAATCTAACGTGACCAAACTGAGTTTCCATAGACAGAAGAGTTGGGATAACCTTTTCACTTATCAGTTATTGTTAGGCGGTTAAATACAGTGAGGTGCCCNTTTTTACGAGACAGGTTCGATGGGCTGCGTTAGAGGAGCTCCTGTCACTGTTTGGTACATTTCGAAAATTCTTCAATGTGTGTCAAAATATCGTTCGATCCAGACTGATTTGTGAAATAGCTAGATAAAAGGTTTATTTATAATGAAGGACCACACATCCTAGAAAAGAGGTTTAGGGACGGTGGAGCCCATTATAGACAAATAATGAGGTCGTTTTGAATGCCGGTGTTTCGGTAAATAAAATGTGAAATTGTGAAATAATTTTCTTTTCATGAATATAATATTCTTACGTGAAAATATAGCCACAGAAGCATAGATGAAAACTTAAAAGTTTAAAAATTTTTTTTCAATAAAAAGATAAATGAAAATAATTTTTGTTCGGGTTCAGGTTCATCATATCTTAAAGTTTACCTGAGTGTCAACAAATATAATGTAATACTTACAAATAATTTGTTCTCTGTTCCAGCCTTCACATCTGCCATCAAATGAGACCAAGTCAAAGCAGTCAGCAACGAAAACAACTTCAGAGCTACACCCATAGTTCTCTTTCTGTGTTTGGGCCTAAGATAATCTAACGTGACCAAACTGAGTTTCCATAGACAGAAGAGTTGGGATAACCTTTTCACTTATCAGTTATTGTTAGGCGGTTAAATACAGTGAGGTGCCATTAATCTATGAAATTGGTGTCCAAAAAGCACCCCCAAAGATACAGCCTAGCAATAGCATCAACAGGACATCTCGAGAAATGACTTGAAACTACGCAAAATATAAAGTGAAGTGTTTTTGTGAAGAACTCCTTAGGCAAAGTTTATAAAATCCTGGAGGCCTGCCGAGTACTTCCTGTTTTGTAATATTGACTTCAAGATCACGTCAAACCAAATCCTCCATTGTCTTAGACCGTGGTTAGCTAGCGTACTCTAGCCTGATACTCAGATTTCGGTTCATCCGTGAGGTCTTAAAAAGATCCAAAACTAGCCAAAGTCATACGTCATTCAAAGCGTGAAGCAAGAAGCCACCGCTAAGAAACACAACAGGCTGATTTTGATGTCGTGAACATGATCCAATTATATATACAGAATAGATCTTTTAGCCATTCTAAAAAAGAATGTGTATCGAATGATATTTCGCACATTTTGTAGAATTTTCGAATGTGCACTAAAGTGAAATAAGCTCTAACACCACTCAGTCGAACCTTTTGGTATAAATATACTTGATTGTGCTAAACAGCCTAATTTTGAACAAGCAAAAACAGACCACTATCGACCGTCTATGTTTGCGTCAAGAGGGGCACTTGTCAACATGTGATAATTTCATGATCATTCGAGTAAAGGCCAGGGACCTGGACTGGATAGTAGTAGCGAAACCGAGGAAGGCTGCATTTGTAAATTAATAATACAGGCAACTAATAACTTACATTTTCGGTAATACCATACAACTCCATCTTAAGAAATTATTCCTATCAAATTCTGCTCATTGCTAAAGTCTATTATTTCTGTGCATATAATAATATCAAACTGTATCTACGTCTGCAAGGACTGTTTACAAGCTAGCAATTAGTGGATCAGAGCAGCATAAGTTTCAAATCTTTAATTAGGTGTGAAAGGTTGGTGTAAAATTCTATGACCTATTTCTTCTGATTGAATGGCTTGAACGAAACTTCAGCTACTTGTCCATAATTCTGTCGATGGAATTTTCAATAATGTTGAAATTACTACTGCGCATTTCACATTCATACTTCAGATCATTTGAGGACGTGACGTCATCAAATTTCTACATCGTAAACCAGAAGAGTGACAGACTTTTGCTTGATACCACATTTTCAACATCCATAAACTATAGTTTCATGAAAATTATTCCATGTTTCGTCAACAAGTTTAGAAATTATGACGCTTTTGAGTTTTTTCAAAATTTGATTTGAATTCTTAAAAAAGAAGAAAAAGCACTCCAAAAAGTCCCATGGTAGAATTATAGCGAAAGAGTTTCTTTGAAGCTATTTGGCTCAAAGAGATGGGTCATGGAATTTTTTACACCGACCTTTCTGGAGATGTACTGTTGAAACAATGTTAAATATAAATATGATTCAGAACAATGCTAATCATGATTCCGAACAATGTTAATCATGATTCAGAACAATGTTAATCATGATTCAGAACAATGTTAATCATGATTCAGAACAATGTTAATCATGATTCAGAACAATGTTAATCATGATTCAGAACAATGCTAATCATGATTCAGAACAATGTTAATCATGATTCAGAACAATGTTAATCATGATTCAGAACAATGTTAATCATGATTCAGAACAATGTTAATCATGATTCAGAACAATGCTAATCATGATTCAGAACAATGTTAATCATGATTCAGAACAATGTTAATCATGATTCAGAACAATGTTAATCATGATTCAGAACAATGTTAATCATGATTCAGAACAATGTTAATCATGATTCAGAACAATGTTAATCATGATTCAGAACAATGCTAATCATGATTCAGAACAATGTTAATCATGATTCAGAACAACGTTAATCATGATTCAGAACAATGTTAATCATGATTCAGAACAATGCTAATCATGATTCAGAACAATGTTAATCATGATTCAGAACAATGTTAATCATGATTCAGAACAATGTTAATCATGATTCAGAACAATTACGGTCATACATTACATCTGTTCTCATAGTATATTTTCTGCCTTTTTCCAAAATCGATCCTTCATGTAAGATTGGATGTTCAAACACTAACATCATCCCTAAAGAAGAATGAAAATGCAAATATATAGGGTGTACCAATTCTGGAAACAGTACGCTTGGTATACTTGGAATTTGTGTTTGATTGAGTGCGAAATTCTCAAAATGGTGGATTTGGTATGTTTGAAACGGCCTCCAAACATTCTGCTCCAAAATGCAAGGTTTGGCCGACTTTGGAGAGATTCTCGTTTTCATTAACAAACCCTGGTGGTAAATCCAAAACCTGACTGTTTAAAAATATTTGTGTCTGATTGGGTGTGTTAATTGGGTGATTGGGTAATATATTTCTGTCTCTACAAAATCTACTGTCTTCAGAATTTGGTAGGTTTGCAACTACCAATGAAACACAAAGTTTTGACTCAGTTCGATTTTTGACACAACAAAGTTGTGAAACAGACTGCAGAATTTAAAACCAATTTGTAAAATTACACTAGACAAACCTTTTTTGACTTTGACTGGTAGGTCAGTGCTTCCATCTGCATTCCATTTTGGATCTAGAAATGTTGTGCAGCCTCCTTTGTAGCCCTGTTTAAAATTAGAAAATATCAAGCAATCAATCACTTTATTGGTCGTTTTGACAGTACAAACCCAGAAAACAGTACAAAAATAGACTTTTTGCTTAACCTACTGCAAATGAAATTGTTCAATTCCATAATAATTCCACAATACAAGATACTTTAACACTACCTACAAAATACTCTATGATACTATGAAGACAATACCACAAGGAGTGAAATATCACATCTACCACTAGGCCAAGACACGAAACAACTAAAAGTGAATGAAATAAGACGAATGAAGGATTTACCTCATTAAGATATAAATGTATTGTGATAAAACTTTTTTCTGTTCCATCTTCTCTTACATAAGAACCATCAAAGTGTGGCTTGAAATATTGGCCGGCGTCATATCGTAAAAACCTCAGCCTGTAATAAAACAAAACGCAATGACTGTTTGCAATCAGTAGCAGTAAAGGACGAAATGATTTTGCTGTACAGGGTGTCCCAAAATTTTGCTCTGTTTGTGTGGCTGCTGTGGAGGAGCTATAGCTTCAATTGCTTCGGTTTTTACACAGTTGCATAGGCCAGGCTTCAAATTAGAGCTTGAGACCTAGTTTGAGTCAATCTGAAAAGTAGTTGCTGATTTATAGCAGAGGAAATGCAAAATCAGTGATTGCTCAAAAACAGTACTTCTGTTGCTCTCCAGCAATGCCAAAATCAAGTGATGTGTGAAAGAAAGGATTCTAATGTCATATCTTCAAATTTCATATCAATAAAAATGCAGAACAAATTTCATTTTGACACTACATTTTACGCAGAGTCTGCTCAGTCTGTCAGACATATAATTAGGGGACAGTAATCTCTTTCTCAAAAACGCTTACCTTTCATTCAAACCAACAACTTTATGGCCTTTCCAGTTTTTCGGGATGTAATCTTTTATTCTTTGCCAAAGCCAGTTGGCTTTCTCAACACTATCCCAAATACATCTGTAACTGTTTCTTGTTTTAGTATCCAAGATTTGCCTGCAATAAAAAACCCATGAAGGTGAGTATTGCAACAAAATATTGGGTGTGTCAAAAAAAATTCATGCTGTTTGAAAGGCTACTGCTTCTAAATATCAAAGCGATAATATTTTGCAATACCTTATTGAATAGCCAACAGGCACAATTATTTCTAGAATATTTCCTGGCTGAAATTGGTCACTCCATTCTTATTTTACAAGGGATTTTCTCAAGAAAGTCGCTCTGAGAAACCTTAAAAAACGTCCATCAACCGATTTCCCTGTAACATCTCTGGTATAATCCTGACATATATATTGTTCCTATCATATCAAACAAACAAAAGATCCTTGTGTAGCATACCTGCCACCTCCAACGTTAAGAAGTGCAATTTCATATCCTTTGTCTTCTGTTTCTTTTATCAATTCATCACATTCCTGAGTGATAAAGAATAACGAAAAAATATATCAACTTCAGAATTCTTAAAAATATTCTAGTTTCTGAAGAATTCTTTTCTATAAAAATGTACAGTCTTTTGTGTGGCTCAAAACTTTTTATCATGTTGAGAAGAATTCTTGAGAATTCTTGTCATGTCAATGCGAACATGACCTGTCGTGTTGCACACTTACACATGTAGAAGCTTTAAGCTCTTCCTCAAAATCAGCTAATCAACTTTCTTTGATAACATCTCATTTAGACAAAATTTCATTCAGCTACAGTTCCGTTGAATCAAGTAGTAGAAAATACAGGCAAAAAAAAATTTATACCTGTGCATTGAGAACATTTTCAAGAACGAATGCCAACTTTGCCTTTTTTACATCACCAGGCACTGCAACATCAACCTTCTTCATTGCATCATGATTTGATGCCATTGTTCCTGTGAATTAGATTAAAAAATCTGTGATCATAAAGAATCTTGATACTTCCACACATATTTTTTGAACGAAACTGCCAATAAGAAAAACAATAGAAAGTATTCAAAACAGACAATAGATAAACAATAGACCTTTTAGCTATTCTACAAAGAGTCTGAGTTGAATGATATTTTGATACATTTCGTAAACAGGAATGGAAGCTGACATCACTTTCAAAGTTCTGGGTCAAAATGTAAAAAAATGTTGCTTGATCCAGACTCTTTGTGAGAATAACAAACAAAGTCCCTTGACAAACAAAGACACTTCATCTTGCACACCCAAGATTTCAGCAAAAATTGCCTGGCTAGCGCTCCTGCCTAGTTCAAGTTGGATAAATGTACCAATTGAAATGTGCACTTTATTAAATACAAACACAATACAACTGTACTTTTCATTTTTACTTACATACAAAGGTGAAAAAACCCCTTGCTACACGAGTGAACAGTTCTTCTGTTAATGTTAATTTCCTATTTCTTCTTTGAATTCAAGATGGAAAAGCCAAGTTTTCTCTGTCTTCTCTCTGTTCTGTACAGCAAAGTCTTGTATATATTTGTATTAGAGAGGGCTGGCCCGAGTTTACTTGCTGTTTAATCCGCTTTGCTTGCTTTATATTTTGCAAGAAATTTGAGGAAGGAATTGCTGAAACGAATCATAAATGACGTATGCTGATTTGAATCATAACTTCCTCGTTCTAAATTTAACCAACGCATATTGCACCAGACATTTGTGTCCAGACCCTTCCATGCCATGACGACTAAATAAACTATTAGGCCCGAATGATGATAGCCCGTATCTTTCCCCATTGCACAACTTTGTAAAAAGCTCCCAGTGATTAAAAAGAAGCAAGTAAAACGTAAGATTACATACCAAATAAAACAGAAACTGAGAGGCCTTGTTATCGGATGCCATCGAAAAATTTCGACAGCGAAGCTGCGATGCATCTTTTTAAACCTTCGCTGCAACTTTCGCGCCCTTTTTTACTAACCTCGATTTCATTACAGGTACTATTTTTAAAAATGACGTCATTGAATGAAAATCGACGTATCAGGTACTGGTACTAAATACTAAACATAGGCAGTAGCGTATATTACTTTTTTATATTTACTTTTATTTGAAAAGGCCAAGGCAGCCTCTAACCTAAGTACAACAAACATAACTATAAGACCAAACTAAGTTACTACAATATGAAATCAGCCACAAAAACAAACAAATGTCAATTTGTCCTACATAGTAACATCCGATTTACGCGATGTCAATAATGATAGTAGACATTAAATGGTGCACGTTTATTGCAAGCAGGATTCAGATCTCAGTTTGGAACATTCCCAGGAACTTTTTAATAAGAAAGCTATTAACAATTTCAAACAGTGCTTGTCCTCTTGACTCAGTAAGCAGATAATGTTATTTCACACACTGCAGTGGCGTCGTGGCCGGGGGGGGCCATGGCCCCCCCTATGAAAATGTTGTCGGAAAATTCGTCAGTTTTCCATTCTTGTCGGAAAAATACAAAAAAATTGAATTAATCCATTTTCCTTACACCC
This sequence comes from Aurelia aurita complex sp. Pacific, assembly GCA_004194395.1. Classification (NCBI taxonomy): domain Eukaryota; kingdom Metazoa; phylum Cnidaria; class Scyphozoa; order Semaeostomeae; family Ulmaridae; genus Aurelia; species Aurelia aurita complex sp. Pacific. The sequence continues at coordinate 377,926 of REGL01000127.1, read as the reverse complement.
CTACTTTATAGCAATCGAAATGTATACATGAAATATCACTTTTTCGATCAAAACGTAGTTTTTGATGAAAAAGTAGATTTTTCGACAAAAACTAGGTCCTTCGTTCGTTTTTCTGCAAAAAAGTCCTTTTTCAATCGAAAGAAAAGTGTGTTTTCTATTGGAAAAATAGACACATCAGGCGCAAAAAGTTTCGGACGAATAAATTTCAGACAAATGCTTTCCGTCAAAACATTCTTGGACTTTTCCCCCGAAAATTCGGTCGTTTTACCTACATTTTGGTGACTAAAAACGATAAATTTACAATTTATTTTGCACGTTTCATACTTAAAAAATGTCATGCATTTATGGTGGTTTGTGCATTAAGCTTTCAATGAGTTGCTCGTAAGAGTTTGCACAAGTGAATGTTGTTGAGGAAGATGGAAATGATTACTAAGATGGGATTACTTTCAGTTTCTGTAAACGGATGCTTATAGAAATGAAGATTTATATCAAGCTATCACGTTGTTATCTAAAATTTGAAAACGATCTATTTTTCAGTGCTTTTGAGGTCCTTTTTTCGAAATTTCCCATGAAAAACAAATAGTAGATCCTTCAAAATAGGGGCGTTTTGCAGCGATCTAAAGGGCGTGGTCACAGAAAATTTTCCCGGGGGCAAGCCCCCGGACCCCCAGTTTTCCACCCTCCTTACGCATATAGCTTCAGCCTCACCTCCAACACCAATCACGTCTCAACAACAGCCTCACCTCCAACGAGGATCGCCTCTTAACAGGACTGCTGTGTCCCTTTCAAAAATTCTTCGCTATTATGGAACTTTTATATGACAAAAGTTCCGAGACATTTTGCCACTTTTTATACGTTACATTCCTGCTTAATTTTTGTCGGAAAAATGTCTCTTTGTCGGAAAATGTTGACCCTTGGCCCCCC
>REGL01000127.1:359324-375847 GCA_004194395.1 Aurelia aurita complex sp. Pacific | reverse complement strand
AGCGACATGGAACCTGCTCGTCTCGTAGTATCCCATAGGGACTCCATATGCGCTATAGACTTGCCCCAAGTCTGTTTTGTCAACTGTAATAAGTCTACCGGAAAGTATCTTGCTAAACATTTCGCTTTTCACTTTTCCCTTCAATTTTTTTTGACGAAATGTTGTTTTTTTTTTACGAAATAGACTTGGGGCAAGTCTATATGCGCTACAATTGATGCAAAAGATTTTCTTTTTTACTTGCAATTTTTTTTCTTGTACCATACCATGTGAAACCTCGTTTCCGAGACATAGGCCATTCTATTCAATGGGAAATCTTTGCAAAGCACCACACAAAGACAAAATGGCGGACAACACGAAGACTTCTGAAACGATGAAAGAGTTTCACTTTATTCCGAAAGATCTCGAAGCAACCACTTCAAAAAAAGAAGAAAAATCTGATGCAGTCAAGAAGGATGATGGTGGGATGAGTTCAGAACGATCTATGATTTCACTTAGCGCTGAGAGTCAGGAAAATATGGCAGACGAAAAATTTAGGCCAGTTCTTGTCCAAAATGCCAGCACCGGTGAAAGGAATCCAGTGAATAAAGAAACGAAGGGAGGAAGGGTAGACACATCTAGGAGCATTTTGGACAAATCAGAAACAGAAAAATGCGATCATCCGCTGAATAAATCAGTCCTAGTCGATGAAAAAGGCGAAGGGGTTGGGGATGCCAAGGAAAATGATGAAAAAGCGGCAACATGTTTGAATGAGGCAACCGGAAGTGAATCGTCCATTGTTGTTCATACATCAGTCGATGAAGCCGAAGATGACGATGAATGTTTGGACGATATGAGAATATTTGAAATTTCTCAGGATACTTCTGGACAACCCAAGGGTATGTCAGATTAGAAAGTTAAAAGCTGTTAAAAGTGCACTGGTGTGGTGGGGATTTTCAAAATGGATACTACAGTGTCACAAATAGAAAGAAATGCCGCAAATATATGTGGGGGGCACTTGGTACATGATGCGTTATTATGCTTGTGCATAATAACATGGGAAAAAGAGCCTTTCTTTGAAGGAGACATTGGCCCACATTTTGTGATGACAGTTCAACTAGGGTCTGCAGGGGTAAAGTGGGTTGGCTGGGGGGGGGGGGTAAAATGGGTAGTCTAATTGCTGGAAAACAGCAGACCCTGTACTGATAAATCAACATTCACTATGTCAAGGAGGGTAGTTTGAGCAATTTTAACCAGAGGAAACCCTCAAACAAAGATTCTAGCAAGATTTGTTCAAAGTTTTTGCCCACCCATTTTAACCCAGTAGATCCTATGATTTAAAAAAGGTGCTCTCTCTTGCATTTGAGAAATGAAAAACTTTTCTGGAATGATGTTTGCAATCAAGAGTTTTGAAATAGAGTTTGTGACAAATCAACACATTTAGCAGATTGGCAAAAGATTGATTAGAGGGGATAGTAGTTTGCAGAAGTGAAAACTTGTGATTCTGTCTGTAATTAGAGTACCTCATTCAAAGGGGGTACTTAAACTTGAAAAATTCAATGTGACATAGGAAGGGTTTGTTCTCAGCAAATTTTCATGATTAAGGTATGTATTTTTGGAAACAGGTCTGCTTGTACAAGCATGATATTATGAGAAAGTTTAGGAGTGGCCCCCAAGGGGCAAATAGACATGCTAATTGATAGCAGACATATCAGCACAAACATGTAGTAAATTAGATTATGTCATATTAGTTAAACATTGAAAACAATCAANCTGGAAAACAGCAGACCCTGTACTGATAAATCAACATTCACTATGTCAAGGAGGGTAGTTTGAGCAATTTTAACCAGAGGAAACCCTCAAACAAAGATTCTAGCAAGATTTGTTCAAAGTTTTTGCCCACCCATTTTAACCCAGTAGATCCTATGATTTAAAAAAGGTGCTCTCTCTTGCATTTGAGAAATGAAAAACTTTTCTGGAATGATGTTTGCAATCAAGAGTTTTGAAATAGAGTTTGTGACAAATCAACACATTTAGCAGATTGGCAAAAGATTGATTAGAGGGGATAGTAGTTTGCAGAAGTGAAAACTTGTGATTCTGTCTGTAATTAGAGTACCTCATTCAAAGGGGGTACTTAAACTTGAAAAATTCAATGTGACATAGGAAGGGTTTGTTCTCAGCAAATTTTCATGATTAAGGTATGTATTTTTGGAAACAGGTCTGCTTGTACAAGCATGATATTATGAGAAAGTTTAGGAGTGGCCCCCAAGGGGCAAATAGACATGCTAATTGATAGCAGACATATCAGCACAAACATGTAGTAAATTAGATTATGTCATATTAGTTAAACATTGAAAACAATCAACCAAGTGATTAAGATGTGAAGATGAAGGTTTTTGATAAAAAATCTGCAGATGGTAGTGAGGATGAAATTAAGTTTGAGGGGATTAATCCCCTGTGAATATCAAATTTTCAAATCTGAAGATTATGTCAAGTGTATCTAAGGGTATAGTAAGGTTCGACTAAAATTATTTTTTCAGGAAATGATGTTTTATTTACCTAAAAAAATTAAGCTTACTGTTTCCTTTTTCAGGACCCCTTGAGTGGATCATGAGGCAAATTGCATTAGACAAAGATCCAAGAGAAATAATTTCACAACTTATGCCTGGTGTTGTGATTGTAAGTGGAAAAGCTACACCCTTGTTTTATCTTTATCATTTGAAAAAGCATATCAGTTTGCCTTTGATGTCTTCCGTATTTCATATCATATAATATCAAACACTGTTGACAACTTTACTGTAAGAGCTCCTCCTACATATTCCCGTCATACAAATTTGATATATTTTCCTTCATTCCCGAATTCCCGTCATACAAATACATTCGAATTCCCGAATAAATACATTCGAATTTCCGAATTCGAATTCGAATTCGAATTCGAATAAATACATTCGAATTTCCGAATTCCCGTCATACAAATACATTCGAATTCCCGTCATACAAATTTGATATATTTTCCTTCATTGTAAAATTGCATATGTTGCATCAGTTTACCTTTTTTGGCCTTTTTCTCATTTATGTATCATACTGTATGCCAAATGAGTCAACAAAAAAAGAATCTCGGTTTGGAAGGCTATTGCTCCCTGAATAGCAAAGCAATAATACTGAACACTGTCTTGTTTCATTGCCAATATGTTCAATTTGGGTCAATAATTTACCCTGCTTTAATCAGCTATTCCTTCTTGTGGATATGTGAGATTTTCCGCAGAAAGCCTCTTCCAGAAACCTGCAAAAGCAAGTGAAAATGAGGAGCAAAATTTAGCTGATTTTCCTTCCTAAAAATGATGACATCCATATGTATTCATGTATTTTGTCCTCTTGGGAGAATGTAATCACCCTGAATAGGATATTCATACCAGGGGGAAGACTTGTTCATCCTGTCAAGATGATAGCACATGCTAAAGCATGCAGAAGTCATTGCTGCAAGGCCCGTGTAAGGCTAGACTTGCTTCAAGCCTATTCAATGGACCATCAACAGTAAAAGAATATGATATCTTATGCGGGGGCGTAGGCTACTAAGGTGAGTAGCTTACGCCCCTGCAGAAGAAATTATATTCTTTTATTGCTGATGGTCCACTGAATAGACTTGGAGCAAGTCTAGTGTAAGGCAGAAATGTTAGGGAAATTTGTTCATGATTTTTGGCATGTTTTGAGGGTTTCTTGAAGAGGCGTTCTTGAGAAAATTCCTCATAATTTCAGAACGGAATGGTCAATTTCGGTCAGGTAAATTTTGAAATAGATTTTAACAGGTCTACCATTAGTTTATATATTTGCCAATATCATCGTCTTGATATCAACGAAGCCGTGACCCTTCAAACAAGGATTTTTTTTATTGACTTGCCTGGTATTATTTACATGTTAATACTGAAACTTGTAGGCTGAGAATTTAAAAACGAGAAATGAAACAAGTCTCCATGAAAGATCNGGTCAGGTAAATTTTGAAATAGATTTTAACAGGTCTACCATTAGTTTATATATTTGCCAATATCATCGTCTTGATATCAACGAAGCCGTGACCCTTCAAACAAGGATTTTTTTTATTGACTTGCCTGGTATTAGTTACATGTTAATACTGAAACTTGTAGGCTGAGAATTTAAAAACGAGAAATGAAACAAGTCTCCATGAAAGATCCATAAGACAGATTATAATTTAGAATTTATCTCTAACAGTCACAATGAGAAACCACAATTCTTTTACCCTGGGAAAAAATATATTTTTACATTAGATCTGGGGATTTTGTTGAAACAAAGGAGTTTTTCTTTTTCAGCCAAATGGTATGGATAATATAATGTTATGGAAAGGAGTTTTTGAATTGATAACAGAGCCAAAAGCAAGACAAAAGCTGGACCATGTGAACACTTTGGAGGATGTTGTAAAAATGATTGAAACATCGAAGAAGATCATCGTACTAACTGGTGCAGGGGTGAGCTTGGGGCTGTTGACCTTCAATTTTCATATTTTTAGCAGCTTTTGGCTGCTAACATAAGAACCCCTTCTCCTCCACTGCCTAGGGACCATGTCCTAAATCTTAGTAGAAGGCAAGGTCTAGAACACATAGGCTTAGGCTACCAATACCCTGCTACTGTAAGTCTGGCTGGGTCATCTCAATGTGCGTTGAAGATCTCTTCTCTTTCAGATTTCTTGATTAATTATTATGGAAGTGTCAGATGAAATATTTAACAATGGATTTGTTTAATTTAATATTTAATAAAAAATATTCTCAGTTTGGTAGCTTCATTCTATCTAGACCAGAAAGATGACACCCTTTGTCTTCATTGACTTCAGTGCTGTTTAAGGAGTGCTTTTCAGTACCTCGCCTATTGATGTGTACCTCTCTGCAAAGATCAGAGATTAGGTAATTAGACAATTATTTTCTTTGCTATCAGGTATCTGTTTCATGTGGAATACCAGACTTTCGATCAAGAGATGGAATTTATGCAAGGCTGAGCAAAGATTTTCCTGATCTCCCTGATCCTCAATCAATGTTTGACATCCATTACTTCCGGAGGGACCAAAGACCTTTCTTCAAATTTGCCAAGGTATAAATTGTTAGCAAGTCTTCATATCATAAAACTATTTAATTGCAAACGAATAGTAAAAATGGGTTTTGTAAAAATTGCACAAAGTTTAGTTGGGTATGTTTCAGATTTAGGAGTTTGTAAATTGTTTGTAACGAGTTTGAATTTTGAACCAAAGCAGTTTGCAAACTTTTGTTTGAAGCTTTCTGCAAACATGCAAAATTGCACAATCTCCACACAAACTTGTAAACTCAAAAAGAACATTGGAGCATACTCAATGGAAACTGTCAATGGAAATTTATTGCACAGTTTGTGCAAATCGTTTTTTTTTTACTGATTGAAATGCTTACTTGTCATTAATTTACATGAAAAGATATATTTAGTTTGTTTGGTATCAAGAAAATTGCAGAGTAAAATTTACAAAACTGAAATAAACTTGAGACCAAAAGTTTCCCAAAGCAATATGCCTTTACTGTATGTTGTTTTTGGGGCCCCAAGTTGGAGGATCTCAGGTTTCAATGTGCGAATGAAAAGCCTTTTAAAAGCAATCTGTCCCCTATTGTTCTGACATTTGTTACTGCTTTATTTACCTTATTTACGCTGCAGCTAAATTCATGCATCACTGAGTCTCTATGACCCTGATTTCTTTGGATAAAATGAATTAACACCAACTTCTGGAATATACAATAGAGATCTTTATCGACTTTATTTTCATTCATTGAAGGGGACAGATTGCCTTTAAGTGACTTCAGAAGCAATGCAAACAAAGACTGAGCCTTTGCTAACAAGATTTTAACATATCATTTTTACCGTTGCTTTTTATATTGTTTGAAATTACTAATATAAAAATATCTTTACATCTTTAGGAAATATACCCAGGACAATTCAAGCCTTCACTGAGTCATAATTTCATAGCAGCCCTAGACAAGAAAGATAAACTTCTTCGAAATTTCACTCAAAATATTGACACTTTGGAGCAAGTAGCAGGAATAAACAGAGTTGTACAATGTCATGGTAAGGGTTTGAAATTTAATCTTTTTTTTAATTGCTTTGTTTCAGTATTTTGTCCCTGGGAGTGTTCGTAACATCTGGTATACAAATACCCCAGGAACTGGTAGAAAGCAAAGGTTTAGCAGAGAGATTTAAGCTCAAGGGAGTACATTCAGCATTTATCAGCCTGTAAATTGTACGTTGAGAGAATGACAAAACAAGGGAGGTTATTCCACAAGGGACAAGTTCACTGAATAAAAGAGTTAGAGTAGGAAATTGTGTGAAAGTTGAAAAATTTGCACTATTTTTCATTCAAATTGGATATTGACAATGATTTGCGATAATTCTGTTTCTAACATTGACACAGGAAGTAAAGTTTATTCTATCCAAACTTCACAGATAGCAAGGGAAACATTTCAAGAACTGTATTTGTAACATGATGTAGATATTTCTATATTTGTAAGAGCTCAAAGAGTCTCCTTTCTACATTCCAGGTTCCTTCGCTACGGCTTCATGCACAAATTGCAAGTACCAAGTAAATTCAGATTTCATACGAAAAGACATTTTTGATCAGGTATGTATGTATGTTTTCATTTTCCACTAAAATAGTTAAATATTTACAATTTTTTAAAAGCTGAAAATAGATAAATTGCAATCTTAATACATATTAAGGGCAAGGCAAAGTTTCTGCAAATGGAACAAAATAATCTCAAAGTTTATACCTGACATCTGTTTTCAGATGAAACCTTGTCCATTGGTGCATTCCAAGTTATATGTTATTTTTATTGAGATAAATGTCTATCTTTATTTTATTTCTTATATACAGGTGATTCCAAAATGTCCAATCTGTCCACAAGATGAATCCACACTTGCAGTAATGAAGCCAGGTATTTAAATATTCTTGCAGAATTGTTCGAAATTATTTTATTTTCTTTCTACTTTCTTTAACACTAGATTCGTTGAACTTTTGTGTGTGTGACGTGAAAGAGTTTTTGCACAAGAGAACCATCTAAGGGCCATCCGGCCGCCCTCAGCAAGAAAGTTCGAGTCAGTAATCTCGGAGGGTTTTTCTTCCAACTGAAAATTGAAAAATTCTTCTTTTCAAAACACAGAAATGTTGCTGAAGGAGGACTGTGAAACTGAACGAACAAAATTTGCTGGATACATCTACAACCTTCACCAAAGTGAAGAGGCTAATTCTGCTCATAGCGTTTGCTTTTCTTCGAAAGGTGCTCCTGTTTGAATTTGGTAAAAGGCACCCTTCGTGCAGACTCACGGACTACATGGGAACGAGGCAGAAAACAGTTTCCCTCTTTTCAATTGTTCTCGTAGCGTCTGCACGCAGGCTGGTAAAAGGAGGATTATTCGTCGATAAATGTATGTTTCTTTTATTCCTTAGATATCATATTCTTTGGCGAAGGCCTACCTGATGAGTTTTATAAGCATTTAGATGTCGACAAGCACGAGGTAAGAAATTTAATTTTTGCTATCAAACAACTACTTATGTATATGATCAGTTTATACCTGACAATAACGAATTGTTTAAAACATGATGTTGCGAAAACTATTTGACGTTTGTATAGAATATTAAAAACTAACGACAAAACAGAGGTTCCATATCCTTGTCTATGAGACCCTCGTTTAATTTACATGTGATCAAATTTCTTCGTATCTGAATCCTATTGTTTTTATCACACAATAAATGCTTTGAAGTTGGTCAAATCAATGAATAAAACCGTAGCTATTCTACAAAAGAACCTGGATCTAGCGTTATTTTCATATATTTTTATACGCAAGGTTCGATCAAGTTGCGTTAGAGCTTCTATCACTATTGTATACATTCAAAGATTCTACAAATTGTAGCAAATGTTGTTCGATTCTGATTCTTTTCAGAATAGCAAAATGGTCTATTATTTCTTTCTGATGATATTATGTTTTGTCAACAGGCTGATCTTTTGATCGTCATTGGTTCTTCTTTAAAAGTGAGACCAGTGGCTCTCATTCCAGGTAACTTGATTCTTTGTGTTTAAAGGAAGTTTAGAATATACAGGGTGTCCCCAACATTGTTCAACGTTTGATTAAATCTTGAAAAAGAGCGATACCATGAAAAGACTCGATGTCTCTAAGATCTTGAATTACTTATAGACACCAGAATTTTGCAAATGCGGTAAATATTCACGGATTTACAAGCTTTCTCACACTGACCTTTTAATGCTATCCCTGCCATTTTAAACTGGGGATGTTTTTAAATTATTTTTAAATTTCTTTCTTTACATTATACTGTAAATTTGTAATTAGATTTCTTTTTTTCTTAATTTAAGCTACATTTAATTTTTAGCTTTGTAATGGCAAAATTTATATTTCTTTTGAAGTTCAAGTTTGTGTGATAGCTGAAACCAGAGACTTCTTGCTAGCAGTTGTTGTGAAAGTAGAAGGGGGCTACTATTTTTGAAAGTAGCATGGGATTTTTATTCGTGGACATTTTCACGTGACAGCTAATTTGGGACAAACTTTAATATTATTGGATTTTATGAAATAATCCAGAAATCCTTTCTCTCAAACTGACATGACTACTTCTTTATGGGCCAAAGTTTCTTGATGACCAAAAAGCCTTCGAAGGAACATCTGTTAAGTTTCCTCAAAGAGATGTTGCTTTTTATACGTTCAAAATGTTCGATATTCATTTCTATTCCCATAGATTATGTGAAACCTGATGTCCCTCAGGTCCTTATCAACCGTGAACCCCTTCACCATTTCAACTTCGATGTTGAGCTGCTCGGAAACTGCGATGCAATCATCAGCGAACTGTGCAGGAGACTTGGTGGAGATTGGAATGACGTCATCGCTGACTATACAATGCCTCCACTCAATAAAGAAGCTGTTGAGAAAATGTTTGAAGAAGGTCTTAGCAGTGATGTGGAGGAGAGTGATGAANTATTCATTTCTATTCCCATAGATTATGTGAAACCTGATGTCCCTCAGGTCCTTATCAACCGTGAACCCCTTCACCATTTCAACTTCGATGTTGAGCTGCTCGGAAACTGCGATGCAATCATCAGCGAACTGTGCAGGAGACTTGGTGGAGATTGGAATGACGTCATCGCTGACTATACAATGCCTCCACTCAATAAAGAAGCTGTTGAGAAAATGTTTGAAGAAGGTCTTAGCAGTGATGTGGAGGAGAGTGATGAAAGCTGCGCAGAGGGATCTGATGATACTACGCCGTTACAAGGCAGGACAGAACGTGGAGTGGTGAATGAAAGCGAAGAATTAAAAGGGGGCCTCAATATTGAAGCAAGAACAGAAAGTGGTGGAAACGTTATTGAAAGTGAAGACAAAGAAGAACTGATGATAAATAAGGAGTTTGAAAAGTCTGATGAGAAACGAAATGATAGCAAAGAATTCGAGGATTCCGTACCCATACATCTTGACCAGATATTGTGTGTTGATTCAAAAACGATAAACTGTGAATCGAAAGCTGAGGAAGATACTGTTATTGGTTGTAAGAATCGTGAATTGGGAGACGAAAATAAAGAGAAAACTATTTATGAAAATGGGGAAATTATTGAGAATAAAACGGAATTAATTTTGTTAAATAAAAGTAGGAAACTTGAATCAAATATGCAAATAGGGAATAAAAGAACTGTTGAGGAAACGAGCAATGAAAGTTGTAAAAATTGTCAGAAATTGGTAAATTCCGAGACAGAAAAGGGAGTGCAGAAACCACGTGAAGAAGATACAAGAGAAAAAGATACAAGGGACCATGTAAGAAATGAGGAGTGTCGATGTAACTGCGACCGTGAACGAAAAAGAAAGAAAATGAACCCTGGTGGCAACTGTTCGACCGATGCAAAGAATAAATATGAGGGGAAGTACCATACGGTAAATCCAGGTGGTGTGCCAGAAAAGAAAGAAGAACCCCCGTCGAGTGAAGGGGAATCTTCAAAATCTGAAGATGCTGAAACTGGGGAAAAGGAGGTTGGAGGCAAGGTGAACGATGAAATACGGGGGAGTTCACCATTGTTTGATAAGGAAGCAATCATGCAGAAATTCGGTGATGAAGGTTGGTACTGTTTATTTATAGAACACCGTCAAATTCCTATTTAGTCCATCCTCCCTTTTAAGACCCCCTCTACAAGGAGCCCATTTTCAAGCTAGAAGTTTTGAAGTAGAGGGCCATATCCCTGCCTGAAAAGTTCGTAAGCCTTCCATGGGCAAAGTCCTTGGAATTTTGAATAGGCTTCTCTATTTTACACCGCAACACTTGCAATCTTCCTTTTTATATGTTTGTTGATTTTGCCCGTATGCAGTTTTAGTTGCTCTGGCAAAGTTCTCTTTCATATACTGGGAGGTCATCCCAGAGTAGCTGCTTTTTGCAAAGTTGTTGATAATTCGCGAAATATGAATGTTTTTCTGACCAGAAGATGTTGCCAAACATTGCATCATTTTATTGTTCGATGTAGGGAACTTTTAGTTGTAAACAAGAAAGGAAAGAATATTAATGGGTTTTCTTTATCCACAAGAGAAAACATCAATGAAACTCTCTGGTCATGCTGCGTCTTTTTTTATTATTTTTGAATTGGGACAAAGCTAACAACAATTTTGACTTACTTTTTCATGAATGCTTTCTAATCTCGAGGGACTGTCATGCACTCAATCAACAAAACTCTTTTATACTGCTGTATCTTTTTTATTCTCAATGGACGTTTTTGTTTTGTTTTGTTCAATTGTCTTGCTTTCCTTATTTAGGAAACCATATAATCGACAACCTGTTATGCATAATGTTTGAATAATTTGTTATAAAAACCCGCACCTGTATTTCTTATTTTTCATTTTCTTTTAGAAGTATTTTATCTTATGGTGCCTCCAAATCGCTACATCTTCCATGGAGCTGAACTCAGCACAAATGTCAGATTACGTCATAGACGAACAACAACAACCACTACAGTCGAAAGTTCTGATGAAGAAAATGAAGGACCCGATGACGTCAGCATGGCTCAAATGAAGAAGCCATGGGAGACTGAAGATCATGACGCATCAGCCGTAGAGACTGGGACCTAAGTAAGATATTTGTATTTTTAAAGAGCCATTGTCACCCAGCGTCTTTTGCGGGCATGCTACAATTCAGACTGTGTGAAAATCAAATTTGGCCTAAACGGAAACTAAAAAGTTCAACTGCTGCAGTGTAGACCGGTTGTTTCCGCTTTGGCCAAATTTGATTTTCAGACAGTCTGAAATTGCAGCGTGCCCGCAAAGGATTTTGGGTGACAATTGCTCTTTAAATGCGCACAGCACACAGATGGCTCTCGTAATTAAGTTTCAACATTTTCCCACTCTCGTTTGCTCACGTTTTACGCTCGCGATGAGCCAGGACCATGGGGCCTAGCCACCTAAGCAAAACTACAAGTGCAGAAAACTGTCGAAGATTCCCTGCTCCAAGTCTATTTCGTGGTCTTTCAGCGCTGAAAGAATATGATTACTCCTGCGGGGGCGTAAACAACTAAGAGGACGCTGCGACCTCAAAGACACTTATACCTCATTTACACTGTACCAGTGCACGTTTGGATCCATAATAAAAGTGTAACGGTTCAGCCTCCCTCTCGTTTACACTGTTCTTGCTAATCCATAACACTTCTGTTTCATCTGTCTGTACACAAAGTGTCTGCAGGAACCATGCAAAAGAAACGATCTTGAAGCATGAAAACTTTGTGATGGATCAAAACTGTACCGGTGCGGTGAAAGTGGTCTTACTGCGTGGCTCACTTAAATGGTAGCAAATTTGAATTATGTTTCTTTGAAGACTGTTCGTTTTTCTTTTCTGTTGCGTTTAGTTCACTGCCATCTTATTCACAGCTTCCGCCATAGCTTTGTCTGTACCTAACTAGCTTTAATTTCCGCGCAATACAGTAAAAACCCGCACATAAGAACCTAAGATTTTGAACTCAGCCTGTTTAGGTTCTTATGCAATGAGGCACATCTAGTAATCAGGGTGTAGGTTCTTAATATAGGAAAATATGTGAATCTAAATCTTAGCCAAACTTCTTTGCACTCTTGACCCTATCCATTTCAACCCTATCTTACCCAGTTTACCCCTGCAGGCCCTGCCTATCACAGTTCTGTAAGAAATGTTTTGGAGTTCACAAAAGAGGCTGATTAGGAAAAATGTTGCATTTGTTTCCCTATGAATGAATAAGACCCTTTATTAAGAACCTAGTTTAGATATCAGCCTGAAATGGTTCTTATTTATTGGGTACAAAATATATTATTTCAGGCTGTAGGTTCTTAACAGATGAAGGTTCTTATGTGCGGGTTTTTACTGTATGTAAATTCAGATTTTGCATGTGGCCCATTTGTGTGTGCCGTTAATTAAGAGTGATTGTGCCACTGATTTTTTGACTAATCATTTTTTGACCAATCAAAAATCACGCTGTCTCGTTCCCAGTGGCCAACTCGTATAACAATTGATCTCGTAATTCATCAACACTGGAATTTGAAACCACAAAGTTATTCATACGTCATCTTGACCTTGATAGGACTGACTCTGTGTACTGGGTCACTGTACAGTAGTGGGAATAAACACAGTTCCTACAAGGTAGGCGCCCTTGCTGTGAGCTTGATAAGGCAATCTTGAAAACTTCTGTTGTAGATACATCGTTATTTATTATCGTTAAAAAGAACTTGTATGAGATACGAACTTAGACGTAATGTTCACACGAATCGGTATAACGGTTCAAACGAAACCAAATTTTCAGATCACAAAAAAGTGAGAAACAACGGGGTGTCTTTGTACCACGTTTGACTGGCTGCTGTGGACGAGGTGTAACTTAAATTGTCTCTTTTTATACATAGTTTTATGCATAGTTTAGGCTTCAACTTAGGGTATTAGAACTCGTTTGAGTCAATGTGGTAAGTGTTGATTTATGACAATAGAAACTCAAAATAGACTTCGTAGCTATTCTACATAAGAGCTTTTATCCAGCGATATTTTTACACATTTTTATATAAAATGTTCGATTGAGTGGCGCTAGAGGTTCTGTTATCATTGTGAAAAATCGAAAATTCTACATAGTGTATCAAAATATCGTTCGATTCATATTCTTTTTTAGAACAGCTAAAAGGTCTATGTTGTAAATTTTATTTAATCTTTTCAACATTATTGGGCTAGGAGTTGAATCTACGAAGATGTGAATACAGGGCTCCGTCTCCAAATTTTTGTCGAAACGGTGATGATGTAGTTTTTGAAAGGAAATATCACAATTACTTTATCTGTTTTTTAAATGAAAGCTGTCTTTTGAAGAAGAATCTTTGTACTTCACAGAGAAACAAACCAAACTTTCATATTTCCTACGATTGCTCGGATACAAGTGGATTTTTGATGGTTACTTTTTGGTGGCTTGGGTGAAGCTATCAAACAAACTGCAGAAAACAACGAACACGTGCCTACAACAACGGTGTTTACGGATTTATTTACAGTTTGGCGACGGAGCCCCCTTTCAATCTAGAAAACTTTTTAATTCCACGAAGGAATCCTTTCAGAAGAGGATCTGTTATTTGTCGAAAATAAAATATTGTCAATTTTAGAAATTTGAATTTTTAACTCATTAAGTTATCGTTTTGTTACATTTGTATGTCTGTTTGGTTGTTAAATTTAGAAGCAAATGTTTTTGCAAAACATCGATTGATCTCCAGGACGAGTTCATCGATTATTTAATATTATTAATCAAAGTCATATGTTATTTTACAAGAAGTAAGAAATTCTGCTATTCGTTGCTTTGTCCCCTGATTTTTGGGGAAGTTTCAAATGGTCTTTCTTCGAAGGAATACACTCATCTTTTTCGTAAGAAAACGCTGATAAGAAACTCTAGTAGCCTTATCACAGGCATGTAAGTACAGCGACTTTGCTGTTTTCACGTGATATTTCATGTGATCATTTAATCGTAGTACTAATAAGATAGCCAGTTTTAATATAAGCAAACTGATGACTTATTTCCTTTGCAATTCCAGAGCTGAACCCGAAGTCTCACAGCAGGCAGCCTCGTTGAGAAATGTAAATTCTTGTTTTGCATGTGATCAGTTGAATTCTACCGATCACAGTGCGCTCTTCGAGGCTCTTCGTCAGCATCGCGTCAGCAAATTTTGACAAGAATGGACACATTACCTTTAAGAAACCTTATCAAGTTTTGGTTATAAATTGCGAAGTGCTTTTGAATAAAAAATACCCTGATAATACTAAACCGCATACTTGTTGTGTTGATTTGGTTCTTTCTAGTAATTCTCTGGGTTCAAAATACTATATTTGTAGTCCTTGATAATTTGCGATATATTGTGAATTCAGATTAATGAAAATTAAGAAACTTTGCAAGAAATTTTTACCATAATATTTAGGCCCAAAGTTAACAAACCTCACAGCAAATTTCAAGGCAAGTTTCCTTGTAACAAAATGGATGTCTTAAAACGAGCGGTATCTCGAACTGTGTAATATTATTCTCTGTTCGAAATAAATGTATATTGCATTATTTATTAGTTTTATTTCCCAAGGAATCCCAAACGCACGAGGAGCCACCTCGATTTTTAGGCAGTATGCTAGTAAATATTTGTTACATTAATTGATGTTATTCTGTTAGCTAGGCTTTATTTCTGAAGTGATTACTAAACTACAAAGGAATTCAGCATTTAGTTTTCGTATGTTTTCAGGTAAAGTCTCAATCTTTCTTGGCTCTTCTACCTGTTGCAGAATAGATACTTTTCGTTCTTAGGAACAGACCTTTTTGCTATTTTATAATTTCATGTCAGAAACAAGGACAGATTTTGTAACACAGTAGCATGAGATGCTTTTGTTGACACCTGAATTCAAAGCGATTAGTGGCTGCAGACAAAGGAAATTCTCTCAACCATAAATTCAAAACAAACATAGCCATAGCCGCGAAAGTTTCTCTGAAACCCACGTAGCTAGCGCGCTCGTTGTGCATTCCAGAAATTGTTTTAAGAGCAAATATGAGCATGTATTGAAAGAAGAAGGGTATCTATATCTACACATCTACCACGGGCATTTTATTTCTTTGGTTCAGAAGCTGAGCAGTAAGTATTTTATTAACATCCGACAAAATAAGAGAATTGAATCGCCTACCAATCGGCTTTTGAATCAAATAAATTAAATGGCCGTGGCATGTGTAGATATATCCTTCCTCTTTAGATCTATGCTCAAGTTTGCTCTTAAAAACAACTTCTGGAATGGACAATGAGTGAGCTAGCTACCTGGGTTTCAGAGAAACTTTTCGGCTTTGCTTGTTTTGAATTACTGGTCGAGAGAATTTCCTTTGTCTGCGATCGAATCGCTTTGAATTGCGGTGTCAATCAAAACCAATTCGTGCTATTGTCTTACCAAATCTGTCCTTGTTCATGTCAGACATTCGAAAATTCTATAAAATCTATTTAATATCGTTCAATTCATACTCTTACAAAATAGCTAAAAAGTGCTGCATTTTGTACAATTTTCGAATGTGCACAATACTGATAGAAGCTGCAACGCCACTCGATTTGAACCTCGCGAATAAAAATGTATAAAAATAACGCTCGATCCAGGCTCTTTTGCAGAATAGCTGAAAGGTCTTTGTTTGTGTTTTTCCTGTCCAGAAATCGCAGTCAGGGAAAACTTGGCTTTCACATCGTCATAATTTCTATAAAAACGAAACATTGCTAATAGACCTTTTAGTTATTCTACGAAAGAGTCTGGATCGAGCAACATTTCATACTGTTTCATACGAGGGGTTCGAACGAGTGGCGTCAGAGCTTCTATCACTGTTGTGCACATTCGAAAATACAAAACGTTCATCGTTCGATTCAGATTCTTTTTTGGAATAGATGAAAGCTCTGTTCCCCATCAGTTTTAAAGAAGAATATATATGTTACAGACGAGTTGTGTTCATACTTAATCAATAACCTTTATTGAAATTATTGCATATTCTGAAATATTTTATCGTCGGTTCATTAAATTTGGTTTATTTTTGTCTACTGCGCCTTCTCAATCCAGAATCTTTTGAAGGATAGGTAAAAGATCTAATGAAAGTTTTGCACAGAACAATTCTCGTACCGAAGATCATAAACACAAAGAAACGAGTTAGATTCATTTAGTGCATAAGCATGTATCTAAAAAGTGTCAAACAAGTAAAGATACAATTACTAGTAATTATATAATATAATTGTTTGTCTCCTTATGCGTATAAACATAGCCTCGTGCTTTCGATATTCTGTATTCTGAAGATGAAGCACAGACTGCTTCGAAACGTCAATATTCAAAAAACACGGCTTAGTCCTAATATACACTGGGTTTGTCTACTGGATTTGTCAAAAAAAAATTTATGGGAATGTCGATACCTTGAATTTGCGTCTTTTTCTAGAATGTCAACCTGAATATGATTTGGAGAGACTACAGTAAAAACCCGCGTATAAGAACCTAGTGGATTAAGAACCTACAGGCTGAA
>REGL01000127.1:313659-355181 GCA_004194395.1 Aurelia aurita complex sp. Pacific | reverse complement strand
CATTCCAGAAATTGTTTTTATGAGCAAACATGAGTATCTATCGAAAGAAGGATATGTTCTTGTTTTTATGAGCAAACATGAGTATCTATCGAAAGAAGAAGGATATGTTCTTACCCTGTTTTAACTTTCTGGATGCCTTCTACATCCGTTTTGACATTATATTTCTCCATGAAGGTGTACATGTTCGACAGTTCAACTTGTCTTTTGAAGTAAGCTTCAACACTGCTTCCTGTCACTGTTGCAAACGGAAAACTGTTCGATGGGTTTCGTAACTTTGAGACAAAATGAATAAGAATTTGTTAATCTTGCAAGTGATCAAAGATTTAGGTACTGATGAGATGAAGAAAATACAAAGCATGAAATAAAAATTCCCAACGCCAAAATTCTTTGAAAGACAATCTTGCGTTTCAGAAACACTACGTCGAAAAATTTGATCTGGAAATCTTTTGCTCCGATCCCTTTTTAGCGTTAGAAATTTTTCGATCCTCCAATCCTCCAACCCTTTGCAGATACAATAACAGTTATCATTCTTATACCAATGTATTTATTATTCTTCATAATTGTATTTCAGACTTCCGTGTATTAGTATTTCACATTTTTCTCAACTGCTAGATGCTGTGTGAGGTCTTCCCAGTCTACAACATGCCAATCCATGAAACTTTTTTCATACAGCATGAAATTTGCCACCTTCGAAAATGAGGCTGCAATGCATGGCGGTCGCCCGAGAGCCTTTAAAAAGGAATTAGGGAATAGACGTTTGAGTGATTCTGAAAAGAATCAGAATCGAATTGTCGAATTTGGAATGTGCACAATAGTGATAGAAGTTCTGATGCCACTCGATCGAACTTTATGCATAAAAATGCACAAAAATAACGCTCGATCCAGGCTCTTTTGTAGAATAGCTAAAAGGTCTATTAGTGTTGACAGGCAGGAATAATAGACTTTTTTAAACGAAAGGGCCTAGCATCAGCCTTCTTAACTCGCTTTAAAATCTCCTTCCCTAATTTACGCAGAATCTGCGCTCAATGTGAACATATTAAAGCGCTTGTCTTAAATAAGAAACTCAAAAGTAAGAATTGATTGTAAAATTGAAATTTCGTGATTTTTCAAGATTCCAAAAATTTTTGGGACATTTTTCCACGACTATGATTCTGCATTATTGCAATTAATCAGGTAAATAAACAAAATAGGAAAAAAGAAGAAACCGCAATACTTACATTAGGGTCATCAATTCCACTCACAACCGGTTTTGGCCGGTCAAGCACCAGAAATGCTGCTAAATTTGCGGTATAACTAGCAACAATGATCATGGCAAATGCTGCCCATACCATTCCCAGAACTCTTGCACTGAAACTGCGGGGAGTAACTGAAAGCGAAAGAGATTTTGGTATAACTTGTTATTTCTATTTTGATAACAGCCCTAAAGAAGTCCTGCATGACATGACGAAATATTGGCAATATAACTATACTCTTTAAATTCACGCATATTTGCTGTTGTTTTTTCGTCGTATTGCGGTGTTTCTGCCTTCAAAATTTATTCATTCATTCGTCACGGCAAGCATCTTCGGATCCGACGATCGACGCTGGTATCGTGACCTTTTCTTTTTCAAATTACTTCTGTTGGGTGCATCAGAAAATAAAACGTTTAGCAGGTTGTGGAATAAAATTATGCGGCCGATATCAGCAGCTCAAATGTTAACCTATCCGTCAAAGGCTAACTTAGATGTTAAACAGTTAAAATGTCTGGTGGGCTGTGGAATAAAAGGACGTGGCTGATATTCAAAACTAAAATGTTAATCTATCACTCAAAGGCTAACTTAGATGTTAAAATTTTGTAACGTAAAATCACTCATATTTTAGACCCAGATATGAGGCAAATGCTTATAAAGAGTTTTTATGGGAACGAGAATTCTACGTTCCATTCTGTTCCATGATTTTACTTTTTATTCAAATTTAAATTCAATACAATCGCCAGTTTCATAAATATAGTAGAGAGTTTCCGGAATATAAGGCTTAGTTTAAACGTTTAAAAATCATATTTTGCCGTGTCGGATTGAACTTAAAATGGTTATAATGGCAATTTTCTAAAATGGTCAATGCCTGATCACACATAGAAACCGGCGACCATGGCCTGGAATTGATTAACTAAACGTGGCAGAAATATGATGTTAATCAAGTCGTATTTTTCCGTTTAACAAGACAGAGCGCTGGTGAACTCCTGCCGTTTTAACAATTTAAAACCGTTGGTGATTGAAGCATCGTTTTCATGTCGAATTTAATTGACATTTTCTTGGAAAAGTTTAGCAGCATCTATCAAATTCGACACGGCAAAATAGGATTTTTAAACTAGGCCTAAAAGTCTGATATAAAGTCTGATGTAAAGTAAGCAGGAGAGTTTGTTGGATAGATCATAGATAAAAGCTTAAAAGCACAATATTTACCTTCTCCAATACCACTGTTCAAAAGAACACCCCAAGAAAACCACATGGCGCTTGGAAGATCGAGTGGTTTTTCATCCTGGTTTGCGCGTGCACGTTTGAATCTACCAAAAGGACTTAATCGATCTAATATATACAAGATAACAGCAACGATATGAACAGAAAGAAGAACGAGTAGCCATAACTCTGTCTTGAAGGGACGTAGAAATGAAACAAGTGTACTTTGAGATGGATTCTGAAAGGGAATAAGAGCAATGTGTTTTAATATAGTTTGATCAGTAAGAACCCCATACAAGAAGCAACATTTTCAGGCCTATTTCGATTTGAATGGGATAATTTTGGATTCTGTTGCTCTTCGCAAGCTTGTAACCTGGCACACAGGCTGTACAAGATCTTTGTAAACAATTGGAAGCACGGGACAATCCGCGCACGTGACTAAAGCCTTGGGTATTTAATGGCGGCCAGTTTTATCGCAGCTTCTACGTGAGTTTCATTGCAGTGTTTTCTTGTCTATGTCTATGAAATGTGATGGAACTTTTTGATATCCACTAAAACGTTCAAATATTCGGCGTTAGAAAAATAGAACAATTCCTCCACCAAAGCTTCAATCACCAAGGTTGTCACAGATACTTTGGATTACTATTCTCTGTGCAAAATCACCATTAGCTATATTGTGTTTAGCCTGAATACATTCGATGCTTTGACAAGCAGCGCTACGCAGAGAGGACGGCTTGTACAACCCCTTTAAGCTGTAAAATCTTAAACTAACCTTTTTAACGAGAATAGTAATTCCTTGATATTTATATGGTTTTGAAAATTCGATATACTGTGCTCTTTCATTGTTTATCGTCAAAGGAGCAACGATTAAATCAGCTTTTCCATCAATCAATTCACCAACTGCCCCATTCCATCTTTTAACCTCGCTACCATTCACCTAAGAAATGTAGAAAACAAAATAATTAACATGATGTTACACAAGCAATAGACCTTTTTTGAGCTATTCTGAAAAGAATCAAAATCGAACGATGTTTTGCTACATTTTGTAGAATTTTCGAATGTGCACAATAGTGACAGAAGCTCTGAAGCTATTCGATCGAACATCGCGTATAAAAAATGTATTTAAAGAATAACGCTCTATCCAGGCTCTTTTGTAGAATAGCTTAAAAGTCTATTATCTTGCACACTGGGTAGCCAATAGACCCTCTGGTTATTCTACAAAAGAGCCTGGATCGAGCGTTATTTTGATGTACTTTTATGCGCGACGTTCGATCGAGTGGCGTTAGAGCTTCTATCACTATTGTGCACATTCGAAAATTCTACAAAATCAGAAGGAATAGGCGATTAAAGCCGGGTAAATTACTGAACCTAATTGAACATATTGGCAATAAAACGAAACAGTTTTCAATATTATTGCTTTGATATTCATGGAGCAGTGGCCTTTGAAACGGGGATTCTATTTTAACTCACCCGGTACAAGCTGTAATGTACATACCTTAACAAGAGAACCAAATTGTCTATCTGCACTGTAATGCAAATCGTATGTAAAGTTCATTCTGTTCGCTAACTTGATGAGCAAATCAATACAGAATCCAGCACAACAATGCTCATGTCCTTTTCTACTTGATGACGGTCCTCTACACTTCACCAATTTCCTGTGAATTCCTCGTTGAACGATTTTAAGATCGGAGCAGTTTTTGCTTGCCGGCATTTCATGTGCAGTGACAAATGGATGAGCCTCCGCAGTAACTATCTGTGGATTGAGAAAATTGTTTTTATATGAAGAAATTGTATCAACAAATTACGTCAAGAGACTGCATTAAGAAATGAATAAATAACTAGATAAATAAATAAATTGCAGTATGTTTTGAATGGCAGCTATTCTTAACTTTATATTGGTATTTTCAAAAGAATCAAGAAAACCAAAACAGGCGTTTCTTAGATTTTTTCTTGCTAAATCACGAGTACGAATTTATGAATAATATAATTTCAAGATAAATCATGAGCTTAATTTCCTTTGCATGTACATACAGGGTGTTCCAAAAAATTGTGCCTCATTTGCCTGAAGATCAAGACAAAATGGAAAAAGATTCTTGCCAAACTTTTGCAGGATGTTGCTCTTCAGATATTCAATTAAAGTTTGCAACCATTCCCGTAAAAATCCGTTGAAAAATGATGGAGCTATGACCTTCAGAAGACCAAATTTGCCTGATGACTGAAACCAGCGGTCGGCCATTTTGTCTTGCTATTTTGCAGTGATAAGTATCTTAACGTGAGGTAAAAAATAATTTTTGTGAGGTAAGAAATAGTGGAACTCTCCGAGGATTATTGGCATTTTCACGAGAGCTATGACATTGGAGGCTGTTGTTTCATTTTCAATCCATGCAGCTATTTATCACTGCAAAATAGTAAGACAAAATGGCCGACCGCTGGTTTCAGTGATCGGGCAAATTTGGTCTCCTGAAGGTCATAGCTCCATCATTTTTCAACGGATTTTTACGGGGATGGCAGCAAACGTTATTGAAACATCTGAAGGGCAGCATCATATAAAAGTTTGGCGAGAATCTTCTGCCATTTTGTCACAATCTTCAGGCAAACGGGGCACAATTTTTTTTGATTGATGGATACTTACATGATTGGTCCTATGATTATTATTTTTTCGTCGTATCATGAACATAACCGACAATGGGCTACGCAACGTTGAAGACAAATGACAGAGTAAGGATGTTGTAAATATGTTGGAGGGTTTGGCAATCTAAGACTGCCTTTCTAATAGCCCCCCCCGGTTGAAAGGAAAGTTTTCCATTTAATGCGTTCCCACTAACCCAGTTAGTAAGCGAATAAGTTTAGAACCCGGGGGGGGGGCTACTCAAGTATTCCATGGTACGAGGTTGTGTTGTGCCGTTTTTTTTGGGGTACCTTTTTATGATAGAATCCGGATTTATAGGTATGCTTTTGGTAAAAGATCATTTTAAGGGTATGCTTCCTCATTTTCTTCAGATTTATCGGTATAATTTTTTGGCTTTTCCCAGATTTATGGGCATGCTTTTCAGTAATGTTTTTGATTTATGGATGGTACTGTTGGGTTTTAAATGGCACAACCCCATACCATAGAACTTAAGTCACCCCGGGGGTACTTGACCAGGTTTTGGTCGGGGACGTGCCATCGAAGCTTCAAAAACATACCCGTTCCTTATACCAATTTTCCGAAAAAGTATAGCCGACCTTGTACCAATTCTCTGAAAAAGTACACCCAACCTTATACCAATTTTCCGAAAATGTGTATACGAACTTATACTTATACCAAAATCGCGAAAATCGATACCGTTTCTTATACCAAAATCGCGAAAATCGATACCGTTCCTTATACCAAAATTGCGAAAATCGATACCCTTCCCGATGGCACGTCCCCGTACCCAAAATGTGTGAAGTACTCCCCCCCCCCCGGGTTTTTGAGCCTGTATATATTCTTAAAGTATTTATGTCAGTCATGCGATTCTCTGTTATATGAACATCGCAAAACAGTCAATTGCTGAAAAATGAGACACAAATGTGCGAGCTGAGGCTGAGCACTATTCTTATGATATTATTAAATATTGGAGGATTCTGAGCCCAACTATTCTTATAAAAAAAAGAGTGTGATGGCCAAAAGGTCTATTGTCTTTGTAGACGTGGGAGCTCCAGGATTTCCAGAACACGGTAGTGATTTTTGCGACTTAAGGAGATGAACTTGTCAGTATTTCAATATTTTTTTCAATCAGCAATACTATACTACCACCTAGAACTGTTACATTTTATTTATTTTTTATCGATTTAGGTACTACAGTAAGATTAACAGGCTCTGTGTTTATCTTTAAAATGGCCTAAAGAGATGGAGCTTTACATTCCCTTTCTTGGATTACTATCACATATTGGATTAAATAAATATAAGGCCAGAAGTATTGCAGTTTTACCAACCTTGAGATGACTCGAAATAAATACTCCTCGTGGAACCTGTGTTTCATTCCCAGGCCACACAATATACGAATCGTTCACCACCATTTTCTCATCCTGATCAAAGTGCCCAACCTTTTTCAAATATTTCTGTCCACTCTGCATTTCTTTCATATTATATACGTCATAAGCTGCATTGATTCTGTCCCCTGCCACATTGATTTCTATGTCACCGGTTACTCCTCCTGGATGAGTCCGGTTCACCATTGCACTGAAAGAAAGGTTCATATTGATTGATTGATGGATTGATTACTTGATTGATTGATTGATTGTTGCTTGTATGAATTTTATTTATCAAGTCCTTGCCACACGCAGAAAAGTTTGCGATGTTTAGCAAGAAATAGAGCCTTTAACCACTCTAAAAAAGAATCCTAATCAAATGATATATGATGCATTTTGCAGAATTTTCGAATGTAACACAATGATAGAAACTCAACGCCATTCAATTGAACCTCCTTTCGTAAAGAAACATACAAGTGTATCACTCGATCCAGGCTCTTTTGCAGAATAGCAAAAATTTCTATTGTTACAATACTTCGAGTCTTAAGAGTTACACAGTCGTATCTTAAAAGAAATTACTGTTTTATTCTCAATTTCATTTGGTAATGTAAACTTACTCAAACAGAACTTTCCCAGAGTTCCATTTCCCTGGTGCTTCATCACATGAAGAAGGAGGTGCAGCAAGCGAGACACCATTTTGATTCTGCCTCCCAAGCGTTGTTGCTATGACTCTAACAGCATCTTGGATATGTGCTTTGACATTGAGTTCTTGTTTCGGCTTCATGGTGAGAAGGCCTAATTAAAGAACAATTCGTATCTCAAAGCAGAAATATATATCAATACATGGGCTACCACAATTTAACCACAATATTGGTCCCCACCATGAATAGAACAAGTAATTCTAAAATTCCGCCAACTAACCCACTGTGCCATACAGTAAAATAGAATAGTCGGTAAAAATCTAAAGTCTTGTCTATCAAAATGCAACAGGTTGCTTTTAGCATCCGCAGGGAGTCCCAAGAAGGTATAAGTGTTTGAACACTTCCTGTAGATGAGCCTCCTCATTTTTGAAAATTGTTATTTGAACGTGGTGATATAGATGAGATCTTGACTTGCAACTTGCAACCTCGTCTGTCCAAACCGGCTGTGTATTAACCGAGTAATTCAATCAACCACAAAAAATTTCTGAGACAGCCAAAATGCATAATTTGAAAGTGTATTCAATTTGTGTATCAGCAAATTCAGGGCATTTTGAATATAGGTTCCCGTTCCGTTATTTCACAAGAATGTTATCGACACCCCGTCTAAGTGCTCCGGTGAGAGGTCACACATTCACTGGGGTCCTAGTGACCGAAATATATGGTATGGTCAAATTCTCACCGGGGAGTTCCAATTATGCAACGAGGACGGCATAATTATTGGCGAGGTATTGTTCCTACGCTGAAATATTTACTCAAAATTCTCCCCGGGGTTCACCAATTTGCAGCCGAGGTTTCACTTGTGAGGCATTTTATACCGGGGAGATTCACGTCTTGTCTGGGGACCTATTTTGCTAAAAATAATTTCGCCGAGGAAATCACCGGGGTAGAATGTACCGAGGCACTTAGACGGGGGTGTTTATGAGTCCCTAACACATCAACATATCAATCAAAGTACACAGGGAATTGAGGGACTCAAATTCATAAATCTACAGAAATACCTTGTGGAGCATACTGCTTTGCAATACCGTCAGCAGCTCCTTGGCTTACGATCCAAATATATCCTTTGCCAGTTAAACCGTAAGAATTTGCGGCTTTATAAAGATTGATTGCGTCTTCTCCTCTGTCAAATGGAAAGATAAAAGTCTCAAAATACAATAAAAGCTCTATTAAATCCAGGTGTAATTTGGTAATTTTGTTTTGGTGACCATTGTTTTTAAGAAACGCGCAATTATCTAACTTTAAAACTAAATATTGTTACCTCTATCAAATCCCCAATGCGAAAATCCATGTGTTGCGAAATGGCCGAAAAGTGGCCTAAAACGCTTGATCTAATCAAAGTCAATGATCAAAATCGTAAGGCATCGCTCACATATAGTGACAACCCCCCGCGTATAAAAACCGACTATTTTGCAAGTCAGCCTGACTAGGTTCTTATATCTTGGGTATTGAGTGGGAAATTAGCCTGTTAAGGTATAAACTTTCGCGAATTAGGTTTCTTATCACATTTTTATACAGTCTCAAATGTTCCTCAACTCTTCAATGCCTCTTCTGAATCGTCGATCAAAAAGCTTGTAGTAACATATTTCGAAAGGTCGTTATTAAAGAAGAGAAATATCAATATCTGATTAGATAATTATTTGATTCTATATCTTGGGAAATTTCGCAAGAATAAACTTTCGCGAATTTCACATTTTAGGAAATTTTGCGGAATATACTTTCTCGAATTTCGGTCGAAAACCCGAAAAACGTGAAAGTTTCTTCCCACGATAGTTTCTTCCGTTACAGTATTACAAACTTGGATAATTGCTACATTTTGCACGATCTATTTTCAGCATTAAGATTATTAGATAATTAGATATCTAAAGTTCTTTTATCTCAGTCTTACCTGCCTCCAAAAATAATGACCTTTGACTGTTTACTTGAAACATGCTGCAAATGTTCGTTAGATTTGTGGTTCCACTTGCAAATATTATTGGATGTTCGATCTGGGATAAAAATTAGAATAAATTGAGCAAGGGAAAGAGAAAGAAATGGAAATTGACGGTTTCAAAAATTGACCTAAAATAAGCAATGGTGAAGGTGAAGATGAAGTTGCGTTTTTTTTTGCGCCAAGCACTGGGATCGCAGAAGTAAAGAAGACCTAATCGAGTCCGCGGCCCCTTGTCATGACGCTTAAATGGTGGGGCTCTACCGGGTATCGAACCCCGTCCGCCTGACTGTTCTGACTGCAAAGTCAGAGGATTACACCATTGCGCCACAACACCTTCAATGGACCTCTTTGCTCTGCTACAAAAGAGCCTGAATTGAGCGTTATTTTTATACATTTTTATACGCGAGGTTCGATCGAGTGCTGTTAGAGCTTCTATCACTATTGTTCACATTCGAAAATTCTACAAAATGTAGCAAGATATCGTCAACCTCGTTCCCAGGGTGTTCTGACGTCATACGCTGGTCACGAAGCCGAATGAACACCCTGGTACACCTGGCATCAATCTTGCCAAAATAAGGCAAGATTCGCCCCATTATGGATTTGCAGTTTGCTAGGCAACGATAATCGATGAAGAATGGTCGTTGCTCTAGCGCTAATTCTGAAGTATATAAATTGAGAAATTAAAACCAAACACCTTGAGGACCCTATTTTAGCCCATTTTAAGGTATTTAATCATTAATCCGGGGTTAGCAAGTGCATTTAGTAGGACAACGAGCACGATCCATTTGGGTGGAAAAAGGGCCTAAGTTGAAATTTTCGAGAATTTCCCCCACAGCTTTGAAAATAGAATGGCTCGTTATTCGGCGAATTTTAGAGATAAATTGGAGATTAAAAGTGTTTTAGTGAAAGAATACAGTTTTCCGTCGAATTTTGACATGCCGCGGCCGTTTACTTCTCGCAAAACGGAGTTACGGCGTAAAATGGGGTAGGCCGAAATTATTCCCCATTTTTGGGGGGCGCGCGCTCCGCTTCTGGGGGCAATATTGAACCCCAAATTACGTTATTAGACTTGCAGACGAATGGTCTCTTGAAAACTTTTTTCTGTTTTGAAATCGGGCTTGTAACCATGGAGCATCGACTCCAAACGTAACCTCAGGTCGGAAAATCGCAACATTTATTTTTCAACCCCCTGTTATGACGTCATAATGACCCCAACATTTCCTGAAACTCCGAAATTCGGATGCGCCGTGGTCCATTACCCCTCTTAAACTCCTCACTTGCCCCATACACCCCATTGATTTTGTGAAATTACCGATTCAATAAAGGCCATTTTTGAATGGGAGCCAGTTATAATCTGATTTTGCTATTGTTTCCGAATAGCCAATCAAATTGCCGAACGGCCTCTTGTATTCCAGAGTAGAGGTAGAGCAACGAACTCACTCTGGGGACGAGATTGAGATATCGTTCGATATTGATTCTTTTCAGAATACCTTAAAAAGGAAGGAAACACTCTAATAGACGATTACGCTAAAGATGGCGGCGAGCAACTTTCTACCAAGATGCATTGCGTTTTTTGATCGAATTCCTATAGAATCGTTAAAGATTTGTAATTCGAACGCAATGCATCTTGGTAAAAAGTTCCTCGCCGCCATCTTTAGCGTAATCGTCTGTTCTAAAAATATCGAAAACTTTAGAAAAGGGCAACAGTAGATTTATAGCGAAATAGGTAAAGTTTCTTTGAAACATTTAAGTTCAAACGAACCTATGCTGGGCAGCCGTTTATGGAGTGACATATAAACATTGTTGACATATAAATAAATAAATCAATAAACAAACAAACAAACAAACAAACAAACAAACAAACAAACAAACAAATAAACAGACTTACAGTTACGCTGTGATCATATGCCAATGAAGTGAATTTGACGAATAATTTTCGATAATCATATTCATTGCTTGTGATAAGAATGACTTTTCCCCAGTTGAATTTTTTCACAAGTTGAACCATTGCTCTCGCTTGGTCTCCGTATGAAGGCACAGTGCGAAGGAATAAGCTGT
The DNA here is from genome assembly GCA_004194395.1 of Aurelia aurita complex sp. Pacific. NCBI lineage: Eukaryota > Metazoa > Cnidaria > Scyphozoa > Semaeostomeae > Ulmaridae > Aurelia > Aurelia aurita complex sp. Pacific. The sequence continues at coordinate 344,064 of REGL01000127.1, read as the reverse complement.
GTATGGACTATGTAAGGAAAGAAAGCAAAATATTATCAGTGAAATAAAAATAAAATAGTCAAATAAAAGAAGCTGAAATGAAAGCACAGGGGGTCCAGGAATATCAATATTTGGTTCCTTGTGACTTGGATTATGAAAACAACAACTGTGTAATTTGATACAGATTACATCATCATTGCGGTCGGCCTGCTATTTTTACAATAAAATTACAAGGCGCGGGATTTGAAAAAACCGCGAGTTCAAACCGCAGCCGATGAGATAAGAGCTCTCACAGGATAAAAGATTTTCCTACTGCAACAATGGCAGGACGACCGCAATGATGATGTAATCTGTATAAAATTACACAGTTGTTGTTTTCATAATCCAGGTCACAAGGAACCAAAGAAACCAAAACTACAGTCTGTTCACTGATATTCCTGGACCTCCTGTGATGAAAGTAGGTTGGTTGGCATGCTAGAGAACGGAAAGGAGGCTTTGCAGTGATGACGTCGCGTCTCCTTCGCAGTGACGACGTTGCATCTACTGGCTGAAATTTGTTCGATCTAATAGCTCATGAAATCTGTTTCTGAGCTGATGAGCCACACGCTACCTGGCTCAGATAAATTTATTGTTTTAGTCTGAGCCATGAGACATGTCACTTAGTTGTTGGTTTAAAGATTGCGAGCCATGAAACAGCTGGCTCAAAAGTGGCTTGTCTTTGGCTCATGGCACAACAATGGCTCACGGCTAACAAAAAGCTCATGAGATCGATATAGCTACTCCTTCCTTAGTTTATCATTTCATATTGATTCAAACAAATAACGTTGGGGTTTTCAAATCGTCCATTTTCTTTAGTTGGTGCCTACAAGCAGCAAACAGCTAACTGAGTTGAGTTTATCAAACTAGCATTGCAGCTTGCCAAATGCCCTTCTTTGACTACCTTATAGCGTTAAATACAGCTTTCAAAGAATACCTTTTGGGCTTAAAAGGGCCCCACTTACCTTATCAGAAAACTTGTCTTCTCTCGATGCAACACCAACAACAGGAATACTGTAAAATGCACAAGCATATGACACAATATAAGGAGGTCTTGTGTTATTCACAAAGCGATCAGTCACAACAACATAAACACTATTATTGATGAGTTTGTTGCAAACTTCTTTCATGCAAACAATCGGGTCTGAGTTTATCAAGGCAACAGATGAATTGATTCTGACTGGGCCTAAACCATATGAGCTTGGGTATGCATTTACGTAATCCACGGCACTCGTGAAAGCATCTTGTGAAGTTTGTGTTTGAAATATGCCACCAATATTGTAATACGTGAAAGCATTGCTCATTGAAATTGTGGTCATGGCAAAGACGAGTAAAAACATCGCTAGTTTATCTAAAGTCGTTCGCTGAGCGTTTCTAGTCATTTTATGGTTGAATATAATGCCTTTTCTTTGCAATTTATTTCCAAATTTAATTGATCATCAGTGAATCAGGTTTTTAGTTGTTTGTAAATTTTTCAGGTACGATAGAATCCTGTGAGGGTTTTGATAACAATGCAGAGCTCTTGTAATCCGATCCAAAGGTGACTTTAAATATTTGCCGTTACTCGAATCTATGGTGAAACCAATCAGTGTTCGAATATGTAAGTCTTCTTCCTGAAAACGAAGTTAGACAAATTAATATCTTCAATTTTCCTGAAACAAATTGAGAAAAACTATTGAGAAAACAAATTGAGAAGGCATTTTCAGCTATTCAGCAAAAGCCCCTCGATCGAGTGATATTCTTAGTTAAGTTGCTAAACGGTATTTTATTTACGACAAGACTCCGACATATTAACACTGTTGTTAGAAAGCATTGCGTGATGAAGAAGATATGAAGATAGAAGCATCAATACTCCTTTTAGCTATTCTACAGTAGAAAAGAGTCTGAACCGAGCAATAACTTCATATATTTTCATACCGAAGGTTTGAATGGAGTTGGGGCTTCTATCATTTTGTGCAAATTCGAAAATTCTTCAAAATATACAAAAATATCGTTCGATTCAGGTTCTTTTTTAGAATAGCTAAAAGGTCCATAGAACCTTAATTCCTTGATAATGATCTTGATTCAAAACCGAGATCTTTCCATAAAGAAAGTAATAATTCTGGTTCAAGAAATGCATTTCTTTATCTTAGAAAATAAGATAAATCTACTTGATCAATTTTATACCTCTTCCAAAATCATGCCTCCTACAACTCACAAAATAAACATTAAAGTCTTGCGCAGCAATACAGTGATTTAAAAATCAACAAAAAAGTGAACTAAGAATGTCAAGCCTCCTTCTCTTCTTCGAGTTTACCACAACGCTTAAAGGTTGTATAAAAGACGCAGAGACTTGGAAATCAGTCAAACTGTGAACTGAGAATCTAGAGCCTCATTCTCTCCTTCGAGTTAGCCACATCGCTTGACGGTTATATAAAAGACACGCTGAACAGACGCTTAGCAAATTTAAGTCAACGAAATTTAATTAGAAGTAAACAAGGTCTTGCGAAATGTCTACCTTCTATTTCGATCGTTCCAACTTGTTTGCTTACGTGATAAATCGAGTGCTCGAGTTCGAAGTTCTCTATTTAATCCAATTAAAACTAAATATGTTTTTCAGCAGAAATTGATTTCAAAGTTGATCCAAGCTCAAATCTTCTGAAACTAGATCGAACAGGTATCCTAACTTAGTTTCACACAAATTGCTGAATGCGTCACCGCGCGCTTTCCTTCTGTATCAAATCTAAATTTCATGAAAACTTAATCAAGCCGACAATATCAAATTTGGTACGAAATTTTTTATCAAATTTCTCGCAACTATGGAGCTCTTCTCCTATGCTGGGAATTAACTTTTGACAGTGATCATCAAATTTTCAAAATAAAGTTAAGCACAAAAACCTTCACAAAATTTTATCACTTCACTGACGAATAATTCATTTCCATCAGCCAAAACAAGTCTCTACATATCAAAAGTTATCAATATGTTTTTAAAACTCTCTTGTCTTTTTTGAAAATTCACGCTTCAAAACGACTTAGCCAATCACATTTTCAAAATCAAGATTTAGTCCAAAAATCTTTTTCTTGTTATCACTTCGTGAAAATTTTTATCGACAAACATAGCAAGCATCTGAATAGAAAACACTTCTCCAATCAACCGCAATCAAAATCATCGACATTTTGTCTGAAGCTTATCAGAACATCAAAATGTTTTTACCTTCGTCCTTCCAAACTGTAATCTCTTCACCAGCCTGGCTTATTCGTACACAATTTTGACAAAAACAATTAAAATTAACCGGGTTTATGTTGTATTTTCCCTAACTCTGAATCAAATTAATTCTTCGACTGGTGGTCACTTTCTCGATTTAAAACAAAATAAATCAAGTACGTTTTTATTCGACGAAATAACGCAATACCACGCAGGGGCAGGTGCTTGGCGCAGCACGATTACTTACATTTTCAATAAGAATAAATAAAAAATTGATAATCATACAAGAAATTGTAAGATGACGCTCACGTCTGTAAGTAATGTGCACAACATGGCCAATTAACTGGTTGATAAAAAAACAGCATGACTTCTAACGCTTCAAGTACGTAGCAACCTTGTTCAAGATCCATTTGCGATTTTGATTGACCCTCGAACGATTACCAGAATAGGTCGATCATCTTTGAGACCATTTGCCTCGCACTTACACTTATTACAATTAGTCCCAGTTTTTGCTCGCAATTACGAAAACTTTATTATTTAGTTATCTATTGAACTGAATGACTTTGGCTATTTATTTAAACAGGTAGATTGAGTGAAGGTTCAGATCAAAAATATAAAAACTAGACTAGTGAAACTTACGGCGAATTGTAATCAGTCTACATGACACCGACAAAAGATAGACCCTTAGCTGTTCTAAATNTCTAACGCTTCAAGTACGTAGCAACCTTGTTCAAGATCCATTTGCGATTTTGATTGACCCTCGAACGATTACCAGAATAGGTCGATCATCTTTGAGACCATTTGCCTCGCACTTACACTTATTACAATTAGTCCCAGTTTTTGCTCGCAATTACGAAAACTTTATTATTTAGTTATCTATTGAACTGAATGACTTTGGCTATTTATTTAAACAGGTAGATTGAGTGAAGGTTCAGATCAAAAATATAAAAACTAGACTAGTGAAACTTACGGCGAATTGTAATCAGTCTACATGACACCGACAAAAGATAGACCCTTAGCTGTTCTAAATTGGAATCTGGATCGAACGATATCTTGACATATTTTGTAGAATTTTCGAATCTTCACAAAGGTGGTAGAAAGTCTAACGCCACTCAATCAAGCAAGTATCACTTGACGAAGGCGCTTTTATGGAAAAGCTAAAGGGCTGTTGTACCCCTATAACCAAACACGTCTGCCACTTGAATACATTTATAATAAACTGTTGTGTTCAGTCAACACACTTAGATCTCCTCGAAAACATTTTATCAGACATCATCAAGATCGTAATTTCTTCCTTATACCAAACTAAGCCTGCATTTCTGGCTAGCATTCACTGATATCTTTACACAAAGAACAGCTTATAAAAAAGTGTATATTTGTAAAAATAAAAATTTGCCATTGTTGATTTAGTTGAGTTTGGTTAACAAACTAAATTTAGACCTTCACGCAGATAATTTTACACATGTAATCAAGTATTTACAACTTCTCTCGATAGAAAAGCGGGCCTTTACTATGACTAAATTCACTGTGTCTGTATGTAAAGAAGAATTCATAAATAAATGTACTATTTTCAACAAAACGTGTTGGCCTTGGTTGATATAATTCAGTTGTTTGTACGTGTGGCTATGATTCTTAAAATAAACACGTAGATTTTGATTATAAATATACCATATAGCCTTTCATCTTGGTTGATATAGCTGGCTTTCGTTTGGTTGAGTTTAATTGACAACCTAAAATTAGCTATCGTTGCAAAAGTACTTAAAGATTACGTTACCTAGTCTGCATTTTCCTTTTCACGGTAAAACAAGCTTTTATTGGTGATTAACAATCGCAAGAAAATGCGTAACTATGAACATGATGCAGAGAAAATTGGACGATAAAAAGGAAAAAACTTGAATAAATTAGAACACACTGAGGCCTTTCGAGCTATGATACATAAGTCCCAAAGGACCCAATGTGTTCAAATTATTCCAGTATTTTTCGCCGTCCAAATCTCTTTACATTGATGTAAATTACATCAAGTTTGATAAGACCAATAGTGAAATATTTATCAATAAAAAAATTACCTTAATTTCGAGGCAGCAGGTGAAAATCTCTTAAAATTGCAAGCAATGCTTCCTTTGTAACACCATCGAACCGAGCGATGTCGCTAACAAAGTTGTGAAATGCATCATGGGAAAGAAACACCGCATCTTGGGATGTATTGACAGATCCTTTCAAAATCTGTCCATGCATTGATGTGCTTGCTCTTGTACGTTTGATGTGTTTACGATTGAAACGATTCAGCAGGCCAAAGGATTCTTGAATGTCGCTGGAAAGAAATTAATTCAACGATTTAAATAATTGGTAATGCACAGGTGGTTTCATACAAAATAGAAATGTTTACGATTTACGATTGCAATGAATCTTGATGCAATTCTCTGCTCAAAGAAATGTTTAAACATCAAATTTTAAACATGACAAAATCGCGAATTTAAATTAACTGAATGTGTTATTATTTTGCTTGAGGAGGAGCGCATATAATCAGCTTTGCCGTTAAAGTGATAGACTGCGTGCAGATTTTACTATCCGCTGTGAAGGAGACCAAATGAGGATCTTGTAAAGTTCCTTTTCGCAAGTTCCTATTGGCTCTCCTTCGACGTGGAAAGGTAAAGTCTGCACGCAGGCCATCACTTAGTGGGCTAATGAAAGTGAAGTTGCGGTTTTTAGCGCCATCCACAGGGACTGCATAAGCAGCTAAGCGCTAATCGAGTGCGTGATCCCTTGTCATGATAGGGTACCTTGACAGGAACAACAGCTAGTGACAACCATATAAAAGTGGCTCAAGCCACTTGCGGTCAAATTCTAGCCTATCAGATATCAGTATTTCCTGTTGACGTAAATCAGTTACCCAAATATGGTGCGGCACGTTTCGTAGCCTATTGTCTTTGCATAGCTACTTTTATCAGACTGCCTTTAAAAAACAAACACAAACTTAGATGAAGCTTTCGTCCTTTTGCTCGGCTTGTGGTTCTTTAAAATATGCTCAACCAAGTAGCGTTGGCTCAGGCCAACGTCAATTTGCATCCGTCTTCTCTTTGTTACAGCATAAGTTTCTAATGCCATATTCACACTAACACAGTTAAACTAGCCTTATTTGGACCAGGTTGAATTTCAGCCAATCAAACGAATTCGATTTGCTGGATTGACCNCACGTTTCGTAGCCTATTGTCTTTGCATAGCTACTTTTATCAGACTGCCTTTAAAAAACAAACACAAACTTAGATGAAGCTTTCGTCCTTTTGCTCGGCTTGTGGTTCTTTAAAATATGCTCAACCAAGTAGCGTTGGCTCAGGCCAACGTCAATTTGCATCCGTCTTCTCTTTGTTACAGCATAAGTTTCTAATGCCATATTCACACTAACACAGTTAAACTAGCCTTATTTGGACCAGGTTGAATTTCAGCCAATCAAACGAATTCGATTTGCTGGATTGACCAATCAAAAAGCTACATTCGATACAACCTGGTTCTGGTTAAGTTGGTTTTACTTACAAGTGTGACTTTGGTATAAAATAATAACTATAAGCACACTTACCCATTATTTGGCACTTCCCGAAATTTTCACAAAATTTTCAATAATCTTCGGAAATCTGCTCACTGCAACTTTTAATCGTTGTTGCATTAGAATCTGTTCCTTCCTCTGTTCGTTCAGCAAATTGAGAGGTCATCAGGACAATGCTATCTCGTACCAGAGAATGTGGCAGAAAGTCGAACAGAAAGCAATGTAATAAGTCTACTCCAGCTTATTCTCTTTATGGTAGACAAGAACAACCGACTTATATCACGCCTGACAGCCCTCCAGAGATTTGATGACGTCATTCTGTCCTGGGCCAGAGATTTTGCAAATGGCGCGAATTTTTTATGCAGACACGCGTACAAAACAATTATATGCGTTGTTGAGAGCGATGAACGCTTTTAGCATTTAGCGCCAAATCATATCGAGGCAAATGATATATTTTGAAATAAATGAATTGTTTGGCACATGTGATTTAGAAAACTTAAAATAGGCGAAGTATTGTTTTAATTCCTTATTTTCGAAATGAGACCTTATAAAGAAAAAATTGGTTTACAAAAAAAGTGGCAAACCAGACGTTCAACACGACTGGAAGTTTTGCTAATAAATTTAAAATCTGTTGAGCAGTTTCTGGGGTTTGATTTTGCAGGCAGGTAGTGCTTATTTATATAGTTAAAGGAATTGAGTCCATATAAATAGCTGAGCGTTAACGCTATGCTGACAAACTGCTGACGGCCCTTTGTTATCGCACAATTGTGCTAAAGTCATTAGTAGGAGACCAAAGACTTCTTAATCCTTGCATTATCCTTAATCCTTGCATTATTAAGAAGTCTTTGGTCTCCACTACTAATGACTTTAGCACAATTGTGCGATAACAAAGGGCCGTCAGCAGTTTGTCAGCATAGCGTTAACGCTCAGCTATTTATATGGACTCAATTCCTTTAAGAATAGCTACAACAGCTTAATGAGTATGTGGATTTGGGCAAGTAAAAAAATTCATAACCCAATCAATACTGAAAAGCCCTACGAAATTTTAGATTTTAGAGCCATCTGTAAAGTAAGAAATTATAGGAAGAAGTACAATGAAATGGAAGATTAGAAATGAAAGTAATTGCGTCATTCCCCTAAGGTCACAAAGCTACACAGCTTCTTTTTAGTTGGATAAAAAATGCCTACTCTGCCATATGTTCTTGGCTTTAAAACAAACATCCGAGTTCTCTTAAAGATTAGCACAATAAACTGATTTATTGAAGCATGTGGGAATTATCTATCAGACTCGTGTTTCGAATCATACAATATAACGAGTATAGAAGATGGATGCCATTAGCCATCATTTTACAAATCTTTTCTCCATTAAATCAACAATTTTCTACCGAGTGTCTCAGAAAAAAGTACTCCTGTTTCAAAAATCACCAAAATTGTAATATAAGGCCAATCTTCAAATGTCCTTTATGGCAAGTAGATCAAAGACCAAATCATTCTTCCAGGCATAGCTAATCTTTTGATTTCCTTTTAAATTAGCAAATTTAGCTCTTTTTAAGGTTGCCTGGTTTTGAAGCATACTGCAAGAAGCATTGATGATCATCTCTTTGTAGGTTAAGCGTCTAGTTTGGTCATAAATGTCAGGCTGAAATGCAAACTATTATTGTAGAACTGAAGTAAAATGAAAAATCTCACTATAATTGCTTTTAGGCGAGATAAACGATGTTGCTTAAAGAGTATAGCTCAGAATAAGGTTTTTCAATGCGTCATTTCATACCCTTTAACCAATGAGAACAAAGATTTTACCATCCTTGAATAAATTTGGATCATTGACAAATGAGATCAAAAAGAAGATTTTATGATAGGTTTAACAATCGATTTTTCGCGATTTTTCAAATGGGAGTACTTTTTATTGGGATACCCGGTATAAAGCTAACTTTCATTATTCCTTCGGTGAACAAAGGTGAATATCTTGAGTCAGCTCTCTGACACCATAAAGCGTCTTGCCTTTCTGAAGAACAGATTTCACACCGTCAGAGCAGTAATGTTTTGAATTCTTCCTTTATTGTGAAATCTATTCTTCAGAAAGTGAATCCACCTTTTGGCACGAAAGCGGAAATCTTTTGTTGTATGACATTTTGCATTTTAGAGGCCAAAATCTTGTTCCGCGTACAAAGCTTAGTGTTGAGACAAATTTTCACATTCATATTCACATTCTTTCATTTCTTCATTTGGAAATTATCTCAATGTAAAGATTTTGAATTCATAAGGGCTTTGATCGTGATATTGAAGTTTGAAGAAAAATTTGTTCAAACTTTCATTTCGCGGTCAAAGCTCTTATGACTTCAGATTTTTAAAATTGCCATAAGTTCTAAATAAAGACATACGCGAATGTGAAAATTTGTCTCAACACTAAACTTTGTACGCAGAACAAGATTTTAGCCTCAAAAGTGGCAAATCTCAAACAACAAAAGACTTTCGCTTTCGAGCCTCTTATCTTGAAAAGGTGAATTCGCTTTGTGCTTTGGAGGAGTTGACTATTTTGTTCAAGAGATTTGGTCTGGTCTACTGCTTCAGTAGCTGCACAGGAAATGGATGTGTAAACTCGCTGTATTTTTCTCCAATTAATTCAAGATCTTTATACAATGTTACCATAATCATCACTTCTTCCTCTTTTTCTTCTTTTTCTTTTTAATTATTTCTTTTGGTTCATTATTTGTCCTACCTTGTAAACTTAATGAAGCTAACGCATTTTCTGCTTGCTCTGTATCCATCCCTTCTCCTTCTTTCTTTATCTCTTCATCCTGAGAAGAAAATATTCCTTTTGTTAATCAAAGGGTAACGACAACCAATTTCATCATCTAATCACTCAATTTCATCATCCAATCACTCAATTTCATCATCCAATCACTCAATCTCATCATCCAACCACTCAATCTCATCATCCAATCACTCAATCAACCAACCAAGCAACTAACCAACCAGGCAATGACCATAAATTTTCACAAATCAACTTCAATTCGAGGCAAAAGTTGCAAATCCAGATCTCAGCATGGCTGGAAATCTACACCATGCCTATTTCGATGCAAACACGCGTTCAAAACAATTATGTGAATTATTGAGAGCGAGGCACACTTTTGCGATTCAGCGTCACATCATATCGAGGCGAAGAACTTGAAAAGAAGCGAAGTTCTCTGCAAAAGGTCTATCCTGGCTGACAATGAACAGTTACTCGAAATAAACTTTGATAATGTAAAAATGTTCACCCAAAATTGTCCCATATTTTCGAATGGCTCTGATCCCACAAATATGTTCTCATCTGAAAAGCTAAACTACGTTCGTGAACATTTTTATATAAAATGATGTATTTTCTCGGACATACCTTGGCAGATCCCTCATTTTTCTCTTGTTTCACAGAGACAGTTCCACTGTTTCCAAAATGCTCTTTTCCTGGTAAGAAAAAACATTGCATCNCACCATGCCTATTTCGATGCAAACACGCGTTCAAAACAATTATGTGAATTATTGAGAGCGAGGCACACTTTTGCGATTCAGCGTCACATCATATCGAGGCGAAGAACTTGAAAAGAAGCGAAGTTCTCTGCAAAAGGTCTATCCTGGCTGACAATGAACAGTTACTCGAAATAAACTTTGATAATGTAAAAATGTTCACCCAAAATTGTCCCATATTTTCGAATGGCTCTGATCCCACAAATATGTTCTCATCTGAAAAGCTAAACTACGTTCGTGAACATTTTTATATAAAATGATGTATTTTCTCGGACATACCTTGGCAGATCCCTCATTTTTCTCTTGTTTCACAGAGACAGTTCCACTGTTTCCAAAATGCTCTTTTCCTGGTAAGAAAAAACATTGCATCCAAATAAATCTCTTGACGTGACAAATAGACCTTTTAGCTATTCTGAAAAGGATCAGAATCGAACGATATTTTGCTACATTTTGTAGAATTTTCGAATGGGACAATAGTGAGCTCTAACGCCACTCCATCGAATATTTCGTATGAAAATATATATAAAATATTGCTCGATCCAGACTCGTTTGTAGAATAGCTAAAAGTTTGATTGTACATTTTCATGTAAAATAGTTCCTTGTTGTCTAATATGTTACAATATTTAAAGTCTTGATTATTTTGAAATTGTTACTGCTTGGGGCGTGAGCATGTAAAATATGCTCGAGGGGGGTATCACAGTAAAACTCTCGTACACCTTTGGAAGAAATCCTTTTGTTTTCAAGAAAAATCCACAAAAGATCCTATTGATTAAAAAAATTTCGTACGCCTTTTTGGAAGAGTGATACACCCCTCAAATCTTTCCTTGTTTATTCCTTGTGTATGACGCGTCTCAGATTGAGGTGAATTCGCTTCAAAATCAATTTCATCGCGTGACTAGTTTTTCCAAGTGAAAGATTTTTACCAAATAGAAAATGAATAAATTTGCAAACCTGCTGCAGTATCCATAAGGTTCAGAACTCTAACTCCATCTTTTTCACCTCCAAAAACAAATGAGTATGGGGAGTCCGGACACGAACAGGCGAAATGAAGACGACCCTACAATAAATGTTGAGGCAGATCAGTAAGGAATTTGTGAAAAGTTACACGCAGGGCTCAAAAAATGTTTCCTTCCTGGTAGCAAGCTAAGCACCTTTGTTTTTTCTTACGTACTATCCTCTTCTTTCTTAATATACCGCCCAATTCTATCTCATTTCCTTTCTGTCCTTCTTTCCTTGCATTTTATTTCCACCCCTTCCTCCATTTCTTCCTCTCTTTTCCCTCTCCTTCCGTTTCTCTTTCCTTTTCCCCTGCAGCCTTCCTGTGAAATTGGAGTATTTCAGCTGCCTTCCTGGTAGCGCCGCTACCACGCTACTTCGTTTCTTTAGCTCTGGTTAAACAAAACCGGAATATTACTATTTCCTCAAATGGCTTCAAAAGTTTCTTCTATTTTGCTCATATTTTAAGCTTATAAAAAGGGTTGTGTTAAACGAACAAAAAATAGGGACCACAAAGCAGATATCAATATTTGTCTCCAGAAATGTATGTTTATTGTTTATGTAGATGAAAAAGGGCTGCTATAGAGCTTCCACCAAATTTTTTGTCTCTGAGCGGAACAAATCTTGCAAACATGAATAGTGCTGTGATATGTATAGCGTTCATATAACATTACTTTGACATGTATCCCGAGTAACAAAAGACTAGGAACACATTTAAATAGAATATTACTCACCATTTTCATATCTTTTGACATAACAAATGCTGGTTTTCCTTCTTTGAAATCCCAAACTTTAACGGTTTTATCTGATGATGCTGTTACTAGGCAACCTGGTATCTGAGAACTCAACGTCAAACCTGAAGGGCAGAAATAAAGATGCAGAAAAAACTTGAAGCTACATTGAGCTAGGACGCACTATTTTGTATATCTCCTCTCAAAACAACGAAACTGATCGCTTTCCTGAGCCAGTATAACAGACTACTTAGTTATTATAAAAAAGTGTCAGGATCTAGCGGTATTTTTATACATTTTTATACGAAATGTTCGATCGAGTGGAGTTAGAGCTTCTATCATTTTTTTGAACATGTTCAAAAATTTCACATGTATCAAAATATAGTTCGATTCGAACTCTTTTTAGGATAGCTAAAACGTCTGTTGTATTTGGAAAACTCAATGGTTTTTGTATCAGTAGTTAACATATTTTCTTGTTGTGTTGCGAAAGTACGTCTTTTCTTTTTATTTCTGTGCGTTGAGCAACAGTAACTCATGGAATCAATAGACCTTTTAGCTATGCTAAAAAAGGGTCTGGATCGAGTTATATCTTCATAGATATTTATACGAAATGCTCGAGTGCGGCATCAGAGCTTCTATCACTATTATGAACATTCGAATATTCTACAGAATGTATCAAAATATCGTTCGATTCAGTTCTTTTTTAGAATAGCAAAAAGGTTTATTGATTCAAGCACATATTAAGGACATCTACATGACGATATGGATTTTGATTGAGTGAAANTCAGTAGTTAACATATTTTCTTGTTGTGTTGCGAAAGTACGTCTTTTCTTTTTATTTCTGTGCGTTGAGCAACAGTAACTCATGGAATCAATAGACCTTTTAGCTATGCTAAAAAAGGGTCTGGATCGAGTTATATCTTCATAGATATTTATACGAAATGCTCGAGTGCGGCATCAGAGCTTCTATCACTATTATGAACATTCGAATATTCTACAGAATGTATCAAAATATCGTTCGATTCAGTTCTTTTTTAGAATAGCAAAAAGGTTTATTGATTCAAGCACATATTAAGGACATCTACATGACGATATGGATTTTGATTGAGTGAAACAAAAAAGTGATTGTAGTAAGTCTAATATGATACCAGTTACTGCATCATTGTGTGCACTGATTTGAAAGACAGGAGCAGTGGCTCTAACATCGTAGTAATAGACATTGCCTTTATCTGTACTTGCCTGTCAAATGAAATAAAATGAAAGGAAGGTAAGAGTAACCATCTTAAGCTTGATGCATTTATTATTAAATTACTATCACTGCATGAAGAAAATTTTCAAGCAGCGAAATTTTCCGTGAGGGGGGAGGGTGGGGCACTCGCTAATATTCAGCGAGAGGTATGTGCCCCTCATCAGTGTGGCTTTTGCAAGGGGATATTTCCGAAACCAGGGTGTAATATTGATACAGCTGGCTATAAATTGGATCTAATCACTAACTCTCTTGAAACTCTGTTGTTTAAGAGAGTATTACGTCATCATAAATTGGTTGGAAACAGAGTGGCATACTTACGAGAAAGTAGTATGGAGATAAATGGTTCCACAATATGTTTTCAATTTCACCATCCAACTTCCAGGACTTTGAGCAACTCTAGTAAGAAAAAAGATGTTAAAATTAGAATTCAGCTTGGTATTCATAGCCTGCCTGCAGCCTCAGCTCCACCTCAGAGGTGTTGAGGATATTCATAAATAGACAACAAAATTAAGCACATAAAAATCAAATTTTCGGTTGAGCCCACTTGGCGAATAGATATCTGTGCAATAAAGTTGAAAAACTAACCAAAACAGAGAAAGATAAGTAGGAAAACCATAAAAACTGTTAGCTATTCTAAAAAAGAATGTGGATCGAATGATATTTTATACATTCCTAGAATTTTCGAATGTGTACAATCGTGATAGAAGCTCTAACGCCACTTAATCGAGCGTCCCATGCAAAAATGCATAAAAATATCGGTCAATGCAGATTCTAGAATAGCTAAAAGGTCTATTCAAGAAGAGTTTCTGAAACGAAATCAATTTACCATCGCATGAAACATGATGGTCTTATTATTGATAAAANAACCATAAAAACTGTTAGCTATTCTAAAAAAGAATGTGGATCGAATGATATTTTATACATTCCTAGAATTTTCGAATGTGTACAATCGTGATAGAAGCTCTAACGCCACTTAATCGAGCGTCCCATGCAAAAATGCATAAAAATATCGGTCAATGCAGATTCTAGAATAGCTAAAAGGTCTATTCAAGAAGAGTTTCTGAAACGAAATCAATTTACCATCGCATGAAACATGATGGTCTTATTATTGATAAAAGGGGCGTATCACTCTTTCAAAAAGCGTACAAGACTTTTAAAAACGAAAGATTTTCCTCAAAACAGAAAGATTTTTTGCCAAGTTTGTATTGATTGAAATCTAACAGGTTTACTTAGACTGACGACGTGCTGATGACATGATTCCTTGAATTCTTTCAATGTTTTTAATCGAATTGTTTCAAATACCTTTCATGCAACTTAGTTTGATGCCATAACCATCATTCAATTCAATTCGGAAACTGAGACTCATGTAATCAAAGGTTTACTTACCTCTGGGTTACGACAATCAAGTGCACACACTGTTCTAGAATAGAAGAACGAGTTTCAGGAATAGTTTTAGAAATTCCAAAACGAGAAGCTATAAAATGTATAAGGAGTCAAGAAATGTGATAAGTGGAGTGATTTTATAAACATACTTATCAAAGGATCCAGTCAGTAAAGATTGAGGTTCATAGGGATGCCATTGGAGACATTGCACCTATAAAGAGAAAGAAATGCTCAAGTTATTCATCTACCTTTTGTGCCCAAATACTACCAGAAACTGAGCTTACTCATTCCTCAAAGTTGATTTCTATTTGTTTATGCTATTTGTGGACCAAAAATGTTTAGAAATCACGGGAAGCAGCTGCTGAAAATCGCCAAAATATTGCCATTTATTGTTTGGACTTTGACAAAAGATTAAATCATCAATCCTCAAAATCGGCGGGCTAGTGTATTCTTTATCACGGCCTCACAGTGATCCAGAGGATGGAATAAATAGGGAAAAACGAAATTTGAACAATTTGCAACATTTAATACCCTCCATGACAATGGGGTGTCAGGGGTCAACACAAAGCAAAAATTTTCGAAATCGGACCACTGGTTCCGTCACAACGATTTTTTGAAGTTTGGGGAAATGACATGTTGTTGTTTATCATAGCACTTCCAGAAAAATTTATTGTTTCAGCTTAACTTTAAACTTCCATAGCTCCGCTCATGATAGTCCGAATTTTACCAACTTTGTTTCATTTGAAAGATAATCATCTATTTGTACGTCACATGTAACCTGTTTTCAACAAAAGCACACTAAAGCATGGGTAACCGGACACACATTATGCTTAGTAGTTTTTGAGAATTTCTTGACAAAATAGCCACTCAATAGTAAAACCAAAAAATTCAAGTGTTTTCAAGTGTTAGCTATAAACATGTAAAAATACTACAATGTCTTGGGAACATTTCTGCCAAAGGGTTCGTTCCAGATCGTTTTAGTTTTTTTTCAAACATTTTTTGAAAACTGTTACAAAAAGTCCACATCTGCAAACTGAGTTAGAAAAAGAATTATCGTGCGATATCTAGCTCTCTTTTCTGTATACCAATGTTCTCCACATACTCAGAACCATCTAAAAATAATAAACGATGACCTATTGTTTCCAAAAAATAGGTATCAAATCCGTGAAATTCTACTTTATTTGTCAGCATCCGTTGCATAAAAGACCACACTTAAAAGCATAATTTTCATGACATTTAAGCCTTTGATTGACACCAAAGAGGTTAACTGCATTAGTTCTGTGCAAGTAATACACCTTTTAATTGTATAGCGAAAACCTTCAGATTTAACTGTTGAGTTCAAGTTATGAATGGAAGGATTTTTTTAGCATTGTCCATAATGTATGTATTGGATTTTTAACAGAATACAGAAAAAGAACACTTGTCTGAAATGACACATTTTCGTATGTTGAAACACTTAAGCATTGCTGCTATAATGTGAAGCTGCGTCTTTACCTCCACGTTATCCATCCACCCATGCACCCATCGGATGCTTGTTCGCAGATGTAAGCATGCTTTAAAAGATTTATATTTATGAAGGCCCTGTTGCAGTTTGGTCTGGAAGCAGTTTACAAGAATAGAAAAAGGAACAGAAGAAACCTTGGAAGTGGACCTGGTTGCAGGTTTAAGCAAATTTCAATACAAGCAAAGACTCCAGTAAAGATTCCGGTTCTGATCATATCAGCTTCTTTGGTAGCTAAGGCCAAGCAAAATTTCTTAAGAAAGCACTGTCATTATGTCAAAGTGCACGCAACAGATACCAAAGAAAGTAAGAGATGTAATTATCTCTATGTAGTATCGATGAACAAAATAAAACTAGTTTCATTAGTAAATGCTTGGTTTTTGACACAATTTCATACATTTTTAGTTGTGGCAGATTGCATATATTGTTAGTTGTTCAGAGGGGTAAATGCTCAACAATAAGGAAGCAAGGCTTGAAAATTCATGCAATTATTTGGAAACAATAAACTGTCGTTTTGCATTACTTCGAAAAATAAAATTGCCCTGATTGTACAAATGGTTGCTTCTATAAATTTGGAAAAAATTGTGAAAATGAATGATTACACATCAATTCTTTTAAGACTAACTTGCAGATCAGGACTTCTGGTGACACTTTTCAAAAAATTGTTGAAAAAAAACTAAAACGATCTGGAACGAACCCTTTGGCAGAAATGTTCCCAAGACATTGTAGTATTTTTACATGTCTATATCTAACACTTGAAAACACTTGAATTTTTTGTTTTTACAATTGAGTGGCAATTTTGCAAGAAATTCTCAAAAACTACTAAACATAATGTGTGTTCGGTTACCCATGCTCTAGTGTGCTTTTGTTGAAATCAAGTTACATGTGACGTACAAATAGATGCTCATCTTTCAAATGAAACTAAGTTTGTAAAAATCGGACAATCATGAGCGGAGCTATGGAAGTTTAAAGTTAAGCTAAAACAATAATTTTTTCCGGAAGTGCTATGATAAACAACAACATGTCATTTCCCCAAACTTCAAAAAATCGTTGTGACGGAACCAGAGGTCCGATTTCGAAAATTTTTGCTTTGTGTTGACCCCTGACACCCCCTTGTCATGGAGGGTATTAAATGCTGCAAATTTTTCAAACTTCGTTTTTTCCTATTTATTCCAAAATTTCTCCGATCTGGATCACTGTGGGCCTGTCAAAAATGGATACATGTTTTTGGCGCACCTGGTAAAAAGATACCTTCACTCTGAAAGCAAAATTGTTTCAAGGTTTGTTTTATGTAGCATCCGAAAGGTAGCTTTCATGAACCCTGAGAAGCAACGCTTATTGGAGCAGTTTCCTGGTCCTTCCTCTCTATGTGACAACACCTCGTGATTCCCTCAGCCTGAAAGTACAGTGAGTAGGCAACTCTCTTCATTCTACGAAGCAGGTTTGCCAGGGCAGGGATTTGAACCAGCAACAGTCAGATTGGTAGTGAAGCGTGGTATCACTGAGCCATCCCTGTACATGCCTGATCCCATTGAACTAAAGAGCATTAAAGATCTCAGTTACTACACCATTCTCAAATTAATCTCAGTCCTTACACCAATCTTACCTTGTCTTTGTGATGTTTTAATGAATGAACGCATTTGCATTCCGCCATGTCCCATAAAATAACTGAATGATCTGCAGATCCACTAGCAAGAACGTTCCTGCAAAAACAAAAATTAGTAGTTAAAATTTGTCATTGTGAAATTCTCATCAAGACGCTACTGAATTATTACTTCAAAAAGTGATATTGCTAAAGACGAATCACAGTTTCACAAATCTACTAACTGCTTAAGTATCTTTCTAGCTATCTTCACCATCTACATTATTTTCTTCAAGTTCCTTTGTTGTAGCATCAGTATTTTCGATCAGATAGCTTAGGCCATCTACAAGGTTGTCTCAACTTCTACTTAAATAATGAGTCATAGTTGCAGTGGTATATCAGTTCAAGCAAGGCAAAACTATGGCAATGTACTAAGTCTAGCAATAATTACCTTGCATTGTGGTTCCAAGATAAGCCTAAAACGGCATCAGTATGACCTTCAATTAAATTTGAAGCTGCAGCATTCTTCTTTTTCTTCTTTTTTAATTTCTTGCCCAAAGTGTAAACAGATTCCATTGTGTCAACGACATCTAAATCCCATATTTCTATGCGAGGATCCATTGTACCAACAGCAATGAAATTACCTATGAAACAAATAAAGTCATTTATCAATAAAGGATCCATTCTCCAGCTATGCTGGTGTTCGTTGGTGAACAGACCAACACAGCAGAAACTTTATGAAATGATGTCATCATACATTTTGATTGAAGAAAGTGTTTGACCACATAAGCTCTTTGAAACGATACATCAAGAGTTTGAAGCCAAAGGAAGAAATATAGGAAAATGCCTGATTTTGGGATATGTTGCAAGGAGCTTTAAAGTAAAAGTTATGACTTTTGTTTTGCGCATGCATGCACTGTTTCTGCTCTGTCAAACAGACCCTGCAAAAAAGAAATGGTAGGATTCTCATATAAGAAACCTCAATGGAAAACTAAACAGGCTGTTTTGAAAAAAGTGGTTTTGATTTTATGGATTCTTACTGTACTTCCCAACTTCCCCTATCTTAATGAACCTACTGTATTACAACTGGAAGAAAGTTCATAAAAATAAGTTTAAATGAAACACTAAAGTAAAACCTGTTAGATTTTCTGAAGTAGGATCAAAACTCATCCATTCAATAGCAAGTGGAACGGATTGAAGCATTATGTCATGATGAATATATAAACTGCCTTCTTCTTCATTGTAAACTGAAAAAAATTGAAAAGGAAGTTTCAACGAAAGGGGGAATCAAACTGTGAAATGGCAAATACAACTGAAAGAAATGATACTTTTATTGTGGATGAATTACTAGTGGAAGTATGTAAACAACTGCATGGTCTATTCGTATCAATGTCGTGATATACTCTTTCTCATATAGGAAATTTAAAATACTTCTTTGAATTCACAGTATTCATCTATTTACTGTTAAACTCGTCATATGAATTCCTGTCACTAAAGCTTCAAGAATCAGAGAAAATCATAGCAATTAATTCTATATTATAAGTAATGTCTATGAACAGAGAAATTAAGATAAAAGTAAATATAAATGAAAGCTCTGTGCAATTTATACAAGAGATAACAATTACCATGAACATCAAGATTGCAATAATCTTCTTCCATTTTGCCAACAACTATGAGATTATCATTTGATTTGATCATGAAATCTTCTCTGTCTTCNATAAATTTAAATGAAACACCAAAGTAAAACCTGTTAGATTTTCTGAAGTAGGATCAAAACTCATCCATTCAATAGTAAGTGGAACGGATTGAAGCATTATGTCATGATGAATATATAAACTGCCTTCTTCTTCATTGTAAACTGAAAAAAATTGAAAAGGAAGTTTCAACAAAGGGGGAATCAAACTGTGAAATGGCAAATACAACTGAAAGAAATGATACTTTTATTGTGGATGAATTACTAGTGGAAGTATGTAAACAACTGCATGGTCTATTCGTATCAATGTCGTGATATACTCTTTCTCGTATAGGAAATTTAAAATACTTCTTTGAATTCACAGTATTCATCTATTTACTGTTAAACTCGTCATATGAATTCCTGTCACTAAAGCTTCAAGAATCAGAGACAATCATAGCAATTAATTCTATATTATAAGTAATGTCTATGAACAGAGAAATTAAGATAAAAGTAAATATAAATGAAAGCTCTGTGCAATTTATACAAGAGATAACAATTACCATGAACATCAAGATTGCAATAATCTTCTTCCATTTTGCCAACAACTATGAGATTATCATTTGATTTGATCATGAAATCTTCTCTGTCTTCATCATCCTAAAAATACCACAAAAAAAGAAAATATATCATCATGGTCAGCAAAATGCTTTTTGTTTATTAAGTATGCAAAGTATTTTGTATCGGCACTATCTTCTATGGTCAAACCATTGCAAGAATTTCTTAGGCTGGGCTAGGATACAATGTGGATACACTTTTTGTCCTTCATTTTCAGTCATTCAATTTTCACAATTTGGAAATGTATCAAATACATAGAGGAAACCTGAGGTAAAATCTTTGAAAAGACAACTTACAATGTTTTTGATGGTGATGTAAGGATCATCTTCATTTGATGCAAAATATGTCAGTCCTGCCATTCCAGCACCGGACATTAATTCTCCATCATCTACGAACAATCACATTGTAATCATTAACAGATTTAACAGGCCAGATGATGAAATACTGTATATAATTCTAGAAATAGACCTTTGAATGAAGTTGTGAAATGTTTTTAATTATTTAATCCTGAAAATTATTAGTAACCTAGATCTCTTTCAGGAACACACACTACAATGTTGGTGAAACTTTGCTCTTCAAAAAGAATGACAAAGATGTGCGTGTGTAATTGATCACTCCAGCAATCTTACTGGGGCACATGTCGGCAAGCCTCAGTGCGCAATCCCACTGCAAACCCTGTTTGAAATTATCAGTCATCTTTTGATATCAAGGGACCATATGATGCGCAAAATGAATAATGGGGCACATCTAATTGACTGGAAAGGTTACATACCCTCATCTTCATCATAGTTATCTAAATCATATTCATGAAGTTCATCATTTTCATCTTCATCTTTTATAACTTTTTCTTTCTTCTCTTCCTCCTGTTCAGCATCTTCTATTTTGCCTTCATCTTCCCTAAAATGCAATCAGAATATTCATACCAAGATGACAGAAATACAACAGAAAATTTTAGCTCTACACCAAGATCCGTAGGCCTAAATGAATGTAATGCACATTATCAGGAGAATTATCTTTAGATTAGCAACATTTTTCAAATTTCATACCTCACTCTTTCCTTGGTTTCATTTATCAGTTGCTGGAGTTCTTCTTTTGAAAGTTCAACCTAAAAAAAGATTTGATGGTAAGTTAAGGTGGCTTCTATTCTAATGCACTCTTCTATTCAAAGCGGTACAACAAAGCCAGACTGCTATTTATGTTGTTAGCGCGGAAGATCTTCCACGCACAATTTCATGTATAACAAAGGAACAACAATAGAACCATTCTTCTTAAAACAATAGCCAGGAGCACATCTTCCGTGTGCACTTTGCAAACTTATCAGTCTGGCAACAAAGAAATTGTCTTAATTAGATGTGGCTTAATTTTTACAGCAGCTGAAACAAAGAGAAAAGAAACGATTTCTTGATACATTCATGAGTAAAACAATATTTCATGGGAAAATAAAATTTACCCTCATATTTTCAAAAATCTTTCACATAGGTGGGGCTTAATTTGTCCATATCTTTTTCACAATTTAATAAGCACATTCAGGCTTAACTTTCCACGCACAGTGGGTGCTGGCCCCCACCCAGCGCAGTTCAATTGTTCTCCGCATGTCTGTTTACAATTAGACCAGCACTAACAGGAGCCTCTATTTAGAGGGCTTAATTGTTAATATAGTTCAATATAGTTAATTGTCACTATAGTTCAATATAACAGTTCAAAAATGTTTCCCACAAGCATACAATTATTGACCTTGTTTTATAGCAGCAGTAGGCCTTAAGGCTAAGGCCCAAAAAAGCCAATTGCATGTTGCCAAATGCATGTTCTTGCCTTGGCCAAGAGGAACGAAATTACTGCAATTTTTTGTGACTTGTTACCTTGTCGGGATTTTCTTTGGAAATTCCTTTCTTTACCCAAGCCACACAGGTCAGCATTTTGCCACCAAATCTATCGATCTGACTTCAATATCTCCACTTCTCTCCTCAACCTCCTCACCACATGCAATCGAACTTTCTATTCTTTCTAAGATTTATTTAGGCCATTTCACAAACGAGGCTAGTGCACCTTCGCATTGCTGATTTTGGTATGCGGTGGCGCTTTTCTTCAGAAACGAGGCTAATGCTCCTTCACATTCATCGTATAAATAATAATGCGGGGCAGCTCTCTTTCCTTCAAACTTCAACGAACGGCCTAAATGAAAGACGAAGAAGAAAGCTGTTGAAATTGTGCAGCTTCCTAAGGGAAGAATCATCATAAATGAGCTCAGAAAACAGTGCAGAGAACAACCAGCTGAATTCTGTAAGAGCTCAAGGCATTGATGATGCTAGCTCAGATGAAGAACTCGCCCAATTGACCCTGAATAACCGAGCTGAAGCGACTGCAGTCGTCACCGGGGTTGGAGTTGGAGGAGCAGTTGCAAGCAATTATGTAAGGCCTATTCTTATTTTTGTTTCATATATTGTTTGTTCAGGAATGATGGCCGGGGTTTGTTCAACTTACCTTCAAAATTCGTGAATCGTCCTCACCCAAAAACAAAACAATGAGCGAGGAGTTAACTGCTCTCAAACTCAATCAAAACAGTTTCTGAGTCAAAACCATGTCCTTCACTTTTTCGTTTAGTTTAATTGTAAAAAGCCATGAAATTTACAAGAAAATGTCTGGCATTCATATCCAATGTTTTATTCAAAGAAACACAATACACAACATACATTTAATTGCAACTTATTTATAAAATGCACCCACCAAGAAAACAAAATGAAATTCTTCAGGAAGGAAAAAATGGAAATTGCTATAAAGCCTACAAGGAAATAATATCTTTGGGAGCTGCCTGATAAGGCTGATTTTGTAAATATTTCAATGTATTGGGCCTACTGCCCTCTCAGCTCCCTTGGCTCATATGCTTGTGAATGTGTAGCTGCTATTTATTCAAGAGACATATTGTTTGAATATTAAACAACAAATTAATGAATGAATTTTGGAGCAACCCCTTGGAAATAAGAATCACTCAGAATCATGTCTCTGCTGATGTTGGATACAAATGTTCGAAAAGTGTTTTGCACACAATGGAATGCAGATCTTTATATCTTGAACACCTATTCCATAATTTATTTCAGCCTACATCAGAACAAAGCCCAGCAACATTTCAAGATTCAACAACATCCGGGGAAGAGCGCCTTGCTCAAAAACTAAAAACAATTGATTCTGTGACCTCACCAAGATCTAGTTTTGATGTTCAAGATGAAGACAACAGAGAAATAAGAAGGCCAACAGTGACACCAGTTACAGAAGCAAGGGTGATAGAAGTTCAAAGTAGCAGATCATTTGCACGAAGCTCCTCTTCTGCATTTGCCCCTGCATTTACCCCTGCCTCAAGAGTAGCCCCAAGAATGTCAACAACCTCCATTGTGAATAGATATGGGGTACCAGTGACATTACCAGAAAGAGTTACCCTTGTCGTTGATGGCATGAGATTTGTTGCTGATCCCCAACTCTTTTTGAAAATGCCTGATACAATGCTTGGAAGGTTTGTAATATCATTGAGACTACTAATTTTCTGCTAGTTGGATTTGTCAAGGTACATACTGTATGTAGAAATTATACCCATATTTTGTTTGTTTGAAATGATATATACATACAAGCATTTGATTTGCAATAAATGACAGATTATAATGCTAAAGGTGGTTGCAAGGAACTTTTATCAAAATGTATTACACTCTTTAATTGAATCAGACTTTTAATGGGAACACTATGCATCTTGGTATAAAGTTCCTCACCACCATCTGTAGCATTATTGTATATTGTACTAAAGATTGTGCCAGGGAAATTTTTACCATGGTTTGTTGCATTTTGAATATCATAATATTTTGATCAGTCATTTGTCATGAGAAGCAAAGGATCACATCCAAACTATCCCAAATCTCAGTTAAACTTCTTTCAAGGCTATCTCTGAGGAAATTTGTAAGATTATTTAAAAAGAGGTTTAAGTGCAATCTAGAACTTATAAAGTCATAAATTTGGCTAATGCCTTGATTTGTTGAGCTAATCATTCTCTGGGATAGGACAAGAAATGCCTTCAGGTGTTGTCTGGCATTTTGTGAAATGTTTCTCATTTCAGGATGTTTAGTTCACATTCTGATTATATGAGAGCAAATGAAAATGGTGAATTTGAAGTTGCAAAAGGAATCTCAGCAGCTGTTTTCAAAATTATCATGGTGAGTTCCTTGTTTAGAATAGACTGTACCCCCAAGCCTCATTGGTAAAAGGTAGACAAGTTCCGAGGTGTGAAACAAAATAAAGGAATGTCAATTTTGTTTTCATAGAATTCAAAGATAAATTGTGCATAATTTTCCAGGACAATCATTCTCATTGGAAATCAAAGATAACTTGTAATAAGGTCAAGATTTTTCTGTCGCCTTATCATAGGAGACTCAAGAAAGGTCTATTGTTAAAGGACAAGTCCAGGGGGGCTGCTATGGTTGATGATGAAATACGAGATTACAGTATACTGCCATGAATGGTGTCTCATACTTTTTCCCACCATTTTTCGTCTTTTCTCTGCAAAATTGCATGTTCAAATAAGCAACCAGAGCATAGTGACAGGCCTTTTCGTTTCACGCAGGACATCGCCATTACTCTCAAAAAATTGTTTACATGGGAAGAGACTCTCAAAACAAAGCCCTCTTGATTTAAAGTTGTTCCTTCAGTCATCATTCGGTGTTCATACCATTTTACTGAATAGCTCTTCGATTTCTTTACGAAAGAAACCCGTTGTGAAGGCTGACTAAATGATTTTAGCAAGAAACTTCAAAGAACTGCAAGATGCAGAGGAAACAGTGGTCCTTAAGAATTTCTTTGCTATATTTTGTCATATAGGTACCGCCACCAACACCTGCCTTCTTCTTCGTTGAGGTTCCAAGTTTAACTAGATTTTTTTAAAGATCAGGCATGAACGATAAGACACCAAGAATGTGTATGACTGTGAAAGTTTTATCGGTAGCAAGCCACCTTAACCAATTTGTGTGTGTGTTTTTAACTTAGTTTTACTTGGTAGTGAGCCACCTTATTGCTGTTTCATGATCCTGAAATTTTCAGTAGTGAGCCACCTTAAGTGCAGATCCAAGATTTATTACTCACAAAGGCAAAATGTCTGCCTTATTGATTTGTGGTTGAAAATCAAGCCTAATAACATTTTTACTAATATAAAGTTATGAATTTTGAACTTTATGATATTAAACTGTTATTAATATTGAACTCTATTTAAGTATAATTTGACTTTGATTGTACAGTATTTATGTAAGGCTGACTACTTATAATGTGGTTTCTCAAGGATTGAGGAAATATTTTGCAAAGTTGTTAGGAAGTGAAATTAGAAAAATAGAATTGAGTAACAGATACGCAAGAACCTGCAGGCACCCAGGAAAGAAAGGCTTATAGGAAGAATATTGAAATGAAATTTAAATTTTGTACAATGAGCAGATGGCAGTTAATGTCTTGATTTGCATGGAACTTCATTTTCTTTTGTGATGCAGGAAGTTTCAGTTCCTTTTTTTCTGGGCAGGTACTTTCCATCTTTTACTCAAGGAAGAAAATGTTGTCTTTGACATTACATAAAGTTGAAGGTTGTGAACACAAATTTGCTGTCAAATGGACAGTTTTTTCTGAAAACAATGTATCACTAAAGCAAGTTTTTGTGAAGATGCTAGTACAGACATGAGACAGAGAGGTGACTCTATTGGACTGATCATTAACCACAAGTTATGATGTATCTTCTATTTTGTGTACTCTAGGAATTCTACAGGAAAGGAACAATGACTTGCACACCAAATGTAGCCATTCCAGAATTAAGAGAAGGATGTGATTATTTGTTGATACCATTTGATGCTAGCATTATCAAGTGCCAGAATCTCTGTAAGTTCTTCAAATTAAATACTGGCCTTACATTTAACGTTTTTTTTCTTGCCTGAGAATTTGTAAGTGTATTCTTGAGAATTGTTGTAAAAATTAGTGCAGTGCAGTTTATCATACCTCAGAAGAATTCTTAAAGAAGCCCCAAAAAATTTTTAGATATTATATAGGACTCTTCAAATACTTATTGAAGCAGCAATTTTGGCAGTTTTTTTAATGGCAATATCATGCAGTCTTTTCATCTGGTTTTAAAACTGAGAGCGTGATTTTGAAAATGCATTTCGCACTTTACAGAGGAACAAACTCAACGTTTATATATCTTACGATTGCTCAGATATACAGTAGGTGGATTTTTGACTGTTTACTTTTTTGGTGGCTTGGGGAAGCCTCCAAACAAACCCTAAAAAAAGATGGACACATGCCTGAAACAATAGTGCTCACAGATCTGTTTACAATTTGGTAATGAAGCCCCTGTGTATATACTGTACAGCATGTTAATTTGTCAATGTGAATGATTTATTTGCCAAACAATGCTAGTAATCAACTGATCGTTCTATATTTAATATTTCTTTAAAAACAGGTGATCTTCTCCATGAGATATCAAACGAAGGAGCCAGGGAGCAATTTATGCATGAGTTCCTCGAACAACACATTCTTCCAGTTCTGATCCAGTGTGCAAAGGTAATCATATTTTTTTTATGTTCCTGTTACAGTTACTGGCCTTACGCACATTAACCTGGTTTTCCTGCCNATGCCTGAAACAATAGTGCTCACAGATCTGTTTACAATTTGGTAATGAAGCCCCTGTGTATATACTGTACAGCATGTTAATTTGTCAATGTGAATGATTTATTTGCCAAACAATGCTAGTAATCAACTGATCGTTCTATATTTAATATTTCTTTAAAAACAGGTGATCTTCTCCATGAGATATCAAACGAAGGAGCCAGGGAGCAATTTATGCATGAGTTCCTCGAACAACACATTCTTCCAGTTCTGATCCAGTGTGCAAAGGTAATCATATTTTTTTTATGTTCCTGTTACAGTTACTGGCCTTACGCACATTAACATGGTTTTCCTGCCTAAGAATTCTTGTTTTGAAAATGTTCAGTCTTTTATATGGCTCAAGAATTCTTATCATAATCTAAATAATTCTTGTCATGTTAATGTGCACAAGCCCTGTACTGTAGTTTTTGTATTGGCATGGCTCAATCTTTCTGTAATTGCCTAACCTCCTCCAGTAGATAGCTGGAAAATAGACCTTTTTCGCTATTCTCAAAAGAATGAGAAACGAACGATATTTTGCTATATTTTGTAAATTTTTCGAATTTGCAGAATAGTGATAGAAGCTCTAACACCACTTGATCGAACCTCAGGTATAAAAATGTATAAAAAGAACACTCAATCCTGGTTTTTTTGCAGAATAGCGAAAAGGTCTATTGCGTAAATAGTGTGAAATAAAAGAGGAACAGATGGTTGGACTTTTTTTTTCTTTATTCATTTAAAAACAACAACTATTTACAAAAACAACAAGGCTAATTAACTACGTGCCATCCATAGTGGGAAAGGACTTATAGTCAGCGAGTTCCCATTATGTATGGCACTTACAATTTAAATTTAAATCGTTCCAAGAATAGTCGTAAGAGAGGACACAATTCGCCATTGTGTTTGGCATGGCGCTATAAGGTTTGACTTCGACAGGCAGTCAGATAAATTGTTTAAGTAGTTGAAGCTTGATACGCAATACAACATGAGGCCCTTGTTTCCTTGTTTGGTCTTTAGTTTCAGTTTCACATATTTTAAGCAAGGTTGATGAAAGAGGAAAAATGACTCAACTGATTAGCTTTAATGGATTTAAAGAGGAAAGAGCACCGACAGGATATTATAGTTTGTTTGTTTGTTTTGTATGTATTTCAGAAAGGAAACAGAGAATGTCACTTGGTTGTTTTGCAAGATGATGATTCAGTTGAATGGGATGAAGCATATCCACCAAATATGGGAGAAGAATTTGTTGAAAGTATGCCTTTCTATTTTATTGCTTTATGTCTGTCATGTCAGATGGAATAGTTGACATCTAGAAAGAAAAGTTTCAAAAGGATATGATAAGGAGGTTAAGGATTTTCTTCCACATTATGCACTAAGATAAACCCTTCAGCTTGTCTTCAATATATACATATGCACCTCGTAATAAAGTAGTGGAATTTGATAAAGCAATGGAATGGCCTAGAATGTAAAAATGTAGTGCCTGCAGTGGGTGTAATTTTATTTAACAATTAGTTTTTTATACATTTGAATTTCATTCGATTTAGATTCGTTAACGTTGTATATATTGTATATATTGTTAGCTATGTAAGTATCGAATAAAAAAATAAACAACAACAGCAACAAAAAAATACAAAAACAAGATCAAAGTTAATTAACTGTCTTTTGTGTGTGCTTTTAGTAGTTTTTAAAACAATCAAGAGTTGGGGCCTCTTGTTTATCAACAGCCATATCACCTCATGATTTTAGAGGTGGGATTTAATGGTAGACACCAATCAGAATCATTTGTCTTGAATGAAGGAAAATAAAGGAAGCATATGGAAAAAGATTCATAGTTATCTGTTGTTGCTTACGAGAAAGCTGTGTGGACATTTTGCAGACATTGATTTTTATCGTTGTGATATACTAAGACTCGTTGGACAATTCAATGCAGCAGAAGATCGTTAGTTATGACAGTCTTTCGTTTCTTTCCCTAGTAATATACAGCACACCTTTACTAAGATTCTTCAAGTATTTTGAAAACAGAGATGTGGCAAAGGAAGTGCTGAAAGATCGTGGACTGAAGAAAGTTAAACTTGGAATTGAAGGTTTGTACTGTTGTATTCTTGTGATGTAGTATTTCCAAAGGGGGGGGGGATGGGTGCTGTGTACTAACTCATGGGTAGCGTTGTACCAACAGCATTTTCAAAATGATATCATTTACTAGGCCAATATTTGCGAAAGCGATAAACTTCCAAAGACCAATCTTTTATATTGATTAAACTATGTCAAAGTGTGGCATTTTCTGTACAAGAGAATCGATGCTTCGAGCTGTCCTACTTTCCCAAAATACTTTTTTGTATCGCACACATATCAGTGAAGTTTGGATGAAATTAATATAACTTTCTTTTTCTCCCATCCAGGTTATCCGACGCACATGGAGAAATTGAAGTTCAAACCTAATGGAGGAAAACCAGAAGGTAATCCTTTTCAATTTCGTTGCACATATTCTTGTTCTGTATCAGCATTGGGAAAGGTACTCTTGCACATTTCGCACATGAAGAGATAAGGAGGATGATTTACTTATCTTGCATACAGGGAGGTCTTCCGTTAACAAAAACACAAGATTTACAGGCAATTCATCATCTTTATCCCTTCAAACTGAGCATTTCTAGCAGTGATACTATTTCATCTTGTCATTGTTGTGGAGACTAGATCGCTTTGTCCGAGGAAACTTCTGTGTCCCATCGTGCAGTGGGTTAAAGCGCATGTGCTCCTTAGAGCTTCAACTCCAAAACGCTGCTGCGCATGAGCTTTAACCTACGGCACGGGGGAAGCATGGGTTTCTTCGGGCGAAGCGTATCTCGTCTCCCCAACAAGTCATAAGTGATATAATACAGGCTCTCATTTCTGAATATTCCCATAATTGATGTAATCTAGTGTGAATCATATCAAAGCCATTTTCACCTCCACATTAGTCATAAAGATTACCATCAAGTATCTTTTAGTCCAAATAAATCTTTGGAGCTCAATAACAATATGATAGGTATCCCTTCCAACATGGAGCATATTGCTAACAAATTCCATGTCTTAGATTTCGAACACACACTACATGACATAAATAGAGTGCATCTGCACAGGTAGGGGTGCCTCATTGGTAGTACGCTGGGCTACCAATCTGATGGTTGATGGTTCGGGTCCTCGTCCTCTGGCAAACCTGCTACGTAGAGTGAGAAGAGCAGTCAAATCTCTGTAAGTTCATGTCAAAGAAATCACGAGGTGTTATCATATGAAGAGGAAAGGCCAGGGCACAGCTGTAGTAATGTTCGCTTCTCAGTTTTCTTAAAAACTACTTTCGGATACTGCCTAGAGACAAACCAACAAACAGGACTGTAATATGCGCATACTAACCGGTTTTGTGTTGTACAGGAAAATATTAAGTCCGAGCACAGGTGGCGGAGAATGGTTCAGTATTTTTAAAATGGAACTGTTCAGTTTTAAAATTAGTAAAAACAAACCTTTCTTGCCAGTTAAATGTGTCTGATTTCTCTGTGAATCTGATCCACTGCTATTTACTTTAGTTAGGCCAAAACGACTGTTTAGTGTTGTTGCGGTTGTCTCAGAAATACAGACAACCGCAACAACACTAAACAGTCGTTTTGGCCTAACTAAAGTAAATAGCAGTGGATCAGATTCACAGAGAAATCAGACACATTTAACTGGCAAGAAAGGTTTGTTTTTACTAATTTTAAAACTGAACAGTTCCATTTTAAAAATACTGAACCATTCTCCGCCACCTGTG
>REGL01000127.1:283406-302900 GCA_004194395.1 Aurelia aurita complex sp. Pacific | reverse complement strand
TTTTAAGGATATATCTACACATCTATACCGCGGACATTTTATTTCGTTGGTTCAGAAGCTGAGCAGTAAGTGTTTTAATTGTACCCAAAAGAATAAGAGAATTGAATCGCCTCCCAATCGGCTTCTGAGCCAAAGAAATAAAATGACGGAGGTAGATGTGTAGACATATCCTTCTTCTTTCGATATATGCTCATGTTTGCTCTTAAGAACAATTTCTGGAATGCACAACGAGCGCGCTAGCTGCTTGGGTTTCAGAAAAACTTTTTCGGCTTTGTTTGTTTTGAATTTATGGATGAGAGAATGTCCTTTGTCTGCAGTCGCAAATCGCTTTGAATTGAGGTGTCAATCAAACGCACTGTTGCCATTGTATTACAAAATCTGCCCTTGTTTAATGGAGTATTATTTTCAACTGAAGATTGTTGCAGATACAAGCAAGCAATATTGTTGCAAATACAATTGAAAAATGTCCAAAGAAATAGAAAATTTCGTGCTTTTGTGAAACTTCCAGGAAATTTTTGACAGTTTCTCCATATAATTTTTTAAACATAATCATTACTATTTCAGGTACAAAGCAATGCCATCTGGATAAATTTGGACCTTATAAAGTTCCAAGCAACCAATGTTAGATCGGATGAAGATTTTCGTTTCAAAGCCAGACAATTACTATTGAGAGATTCGTGGAACGTGCTGAGAAGGTTATGTCATATCCTGAGTATCTGAAGTTTGGATATTGAGTGAAATCCTCTTTTAAATCTGCGGTTGTGATAAATCTAGAAATTGATCCCAGAATGACTGCCGAAGTACGAAAAAAAGAAAGACCGTCACTATTATCTAAGCGTGTCTTACGTACAAACAAAATTAACACAAACGAGGCAACTAAACTACAAGAGAGGCTGCAGCAATTTGCATTACTGCGCAAACAGAAGAGATTAACGATTGAAGAAGATGTAGAAGGAATTCAAGTCAATTTAGACCGAGTAAGAAACGTAAAAGAAAAGATGGAAATAAGTGCGACGCGTAGAAAATTCTTAATGGACCATGGAGTAAATTTGAAAGTTAAAGATGTCTACATGGAAGATTTTATAACTGCGGTGGATAACGCTTTGGAGAAACCGGACAAAGTTACGTTGATTTCGAATAAAAACAATAATGATAGGCCTATGAGTTCAGGGGCTGCATCCATGGAGTCTGTGTCAGACTTTAGAGTGAAATCGTTCAGGAGTAACTCAAGTGCTAGTTTATACAGTGAGGACAACTTTCCGTTGCATCTACCCTTACATATGTTAAGGAAGAAATCTAAAAGTAAACAAACATCTTTTGAATCGAGTGATGAGGAAAATAGTGATGATGACGTGCAAAGCAGCTCACAAAGAATTTCTGCAAGATCCATAACTTCTGGTATTTCTAGGCGAACCAATGGCAAGACAGCTTCTGCAGTTCAGTATAGAGTTATTGAGCCTCCTATTAAAGGGCGAAGGATTGCCGATGCGTACAAAGAGATAGAAGAAGAGGAAAAGCTGGTGCAGAAATTAATCGAGAAGAAAAAATTTCATGATCGAGTCAAGAAGGAAGAATCAATGAAGAAGAAACAAAGTATTGGTCCGAAAAGTAAGAAAGTATCAACTTCGAAATGGTTTGTCGTAAATAGTTTGGAGGGGCCTAATCTTAGAGTTGAGAACTCTGGAAGTGAAACTGATGGTAAACAACCATGGCTGTCTGAAAGTGTTGGTCATCCTATTTCTGAATTAGCTACACCCAGAGATCCCCATTCGGTAACTGGTGCCTGGGAGCATTCTGGGGCGATCGAGAGATTACCTATCGATACCAAAAGGAGCAGAAAGATCTCTGTTAATGTTGATGAGGAGTTTGAAAAGCTGATGCAAAAGTCGTTACAACTGAGTTTGAAGCGAAAGCAGCAAAGCAACTCTGAAGATTCATACAGCGAAGATATGTCATTTAGAAACAATCTGACTTCGTTTCCAGCCAGTGCAAAATTCAGACCGAGTTCCAATTCCAGCAGACAAAGGACTTCTTCCAGAGGTAGTTTTTCTACTGTCAACAACTCTACAGACAAAGGAAGAACTAAAGTATCATGGACAGATTTTGATAGCAATGAAGAAGAAAGCGAGGAAGACTTAGGCCCATCTGAAATCAAACCTTCCCAGTCCTCTTTTGATTTAGATAATTGGAATGAACTTGTCAAGAAGATTCGTAAGGATTTAAAAACACAAGAAGCATCCAGGCCTATTACCCCAAGCAAAGCACAACAAGCAAAGAGACACTTATCTCGAATAAGTCACCCAACTGCCGTAGATATGGATGAAGATATTATTTATGATGCTAGGCCCGATAAATCTGTTGCTAAGGGATATGCAACTATGCACATGACTGTTGGTAAGAAGAGTGTATCGATTTGTGTGCCTCGATTTAAAACCGGGGCTGTTGTAAAAGGGCAGACTGCAAGTAGAGCTAGTGCAAGATCGGCAATGAATGTTGAAAATGTAAGAGAGAAGAAACTCGATAAAAAGAAGAGAGCGACTTCATTCGAATAACAATGTTGTTAATATTGAAGAAGAATAGTTCAGAAAATTCATTCCCTTCNCAGCCAGTGCAAAATTCAGACCGAGTTCCAATTCCAGCAGACAAAGGACTTCTTCCAGAGGTAGTTTTTCTACTATCAACAACTCTACAGACAAAGGAAGAACGAAAGTATCATGGACAGATTTTGATAGCAATGAAGAAGAAAGCGAGGAAGACTTAGGCCCATCTGAAATCAAACCTTCCCAGTCCTCTTTTGATTTAGATAATTGGAATGAACTTGTCAAGAAGATTCGTAAGGATTTAAAAACACAAGAAGCATCCAGGCCTATTACCCCAAGCAAAGCACAACAAGCAAAGAGACACTTATCACGAATAAGTCACCCAACTGCCGTGGATATGGATGAAGATATTATTTATGATGCTAGGCCCGATAAATCTGTTGCTAAGGGATATGCAACTATGCACATGACTGTTGGTAAAAAGAGTGTATCGATTTGTGTGCCTCGGTTTAAAACCGGGGCTGTTGTAAAAGGGCAGACTGCAAGTAGAGCTAGTGCAAGGTCGGCAATGAATGTTGAAAATGTAAGAGAGAAGAAACTTGATAAAAAGAAGAGATCGACTTCATTCGAATAACAATGTTGTTAATATTGAAGAAGAATAGTTCAGAAAATTCATTCCCTTCTGTCAGTTATCATTTGGTAAAAATGTCTGTAGTGTTACTCTCGTCGATTTTTGGTCCAGAAATGTTGTGATACTTATGCCGATTTGCAGAACAAGAACGACGATAAAAAACACCGAGAAAAACACCATGTTGGTTGACTTAAAAGTCCTTCATCATATTTATATATTCATAAGTTATTCGACAAGTCCAACTAATCACGTTGGGTAAAAGTACACATTGAATGACATTATTCGAGTGGCTAAGCCATATTTTAGAACGTTTCGAGGCTTCCTATGTGACTATGTTCCTTCTTCAGAAAGGATCATGGTTAGCTGTGAGCTTCGAAAAGTGCTCCTGTGATGAATTACAGATTCAGAGAAAATCTTGCGATATTTTCAATGAATTAGGATGGTTTTACGTCACTCTCTAAACCTTCTAAACAGATAAAAATCAATTCGATCTAAAAATTACATCACACTTTTTCAAAGCAGCAACCACAAGAGTGCTGCCTTTGGATGTTCTTATATTTTATCAAAGAACATATAACGACTAGCTGTTAGGTGTTGAGTTTTTATGACGCACACACACAGCCTGCAGTTCACGAGTTTAGATTCAAGCCATGAATTGAAATAGTTCTTGATTCATTGACAGAACTCTAGTTTCACGTCATTTTTCTACATAGCGGAAATCCTGTAATGTTTTTAGTTTTTTTTGTGAAATTCAACTGATTTCAACTGTCGTGAAATGTTTCCCCAAGACTCGTGCGTTTTTAAACGCGTAGCCCTATTGCCAAGCGTCGAGCATAATAAAACGCGTACCGTGTTAATTTGTTTCAGGTTTAGGATAGGCCTATATTGGAGGCTTAGAGTCTGTGAGAACTATCACTTTAAGTATTACAGTTGTCGGTTATTCATGTCTTTTTGCCACCACAAAAGACAACGCCGGGTGTGCGTGACTGTTAGACGGGCGTTTACTACCTGACTAACCTGCTGTGGTTTTCCTTCGTTCCCCTTCTCCTATTGCCGATCTTTCCCCTCTGCGGGGAACCTTGAGAAGAACAATCGCATTCTTCCAAGTTTGTTCATGGAACCGCTAACAAAAGCTATTGTGTTAGCCGTTTCTTCTTACTTTTGTCTGTGGAGAACTAAAAAATAGGATCGTTCTAATCAATTGTTGAGAGGATCTCACAGGAAATGGGCCTTTTTGGGCTGTGAAATACGGAACAGAATGAGGAACGGAACTAGGAAAAATGGAAACAAAACAATTATTTTGTGTTGTTAGTTGATGCCACCAACGATTTATTTCAATCGTTCCAAGGAATGTACTTTCAAAGCCATTATATCCAAGCTGTTTCGAATTGTTTTTCCGCTCAGCATTTACGCTTCTATATTTCTCTTTATTGTAATCTGTTTCTGGAACCATGAAAAATCTACCTAAAAGCCGCCCCAAAATATAGGCCGAATCCATAATGTCAGCCACGCATTTCAGTGGAGAAAGCAAGTTCTTGTCGATATTAAAAAGCAAACTTCAACACTCTGTGTCAAGGCGAATTTTTATTCAGTGCATTTTGCCATGCGCTACGATTTGCAATGGATTCTCATCAATCGCATAGCTTTCTATCAATTTCCATAAAATTTGCCGAATCATTTTCAAATGTTTCACACTGTTCACAGATTGTTTTGGCGCGCAATTCCAACGATTTGGTTGGGTACTGCGAATCAGCGCTGGCGAGGTGATTGATTGCAATAGGTATAATCTATTAGAGGTGGACAGAGTACACATGAGTGTGTGTGTCTGTGCTTAAATGACGGGCGTTTTCCCATCGGCTTCACGTAGAGCTTGCTCGAGTTATGCCATTGAGCATGTACCAATCTATGTGAGGTGGACAGAGTTCACATGAGTGTGTGCGTCTGTGCTTAAATGATGGGCATTTTCTCATTGGCCTCACACAGAGCTTGCTTATGTGAACTTGTACCAATCTATGTGAGGTGGACAGAGTACACATGAGTGTGTGCGTCTGTGCTTAAATGACGGGCGTTTTCCCATCGGCCTCACGTAGAGCTTGCTTAATTTGTGCCATTGTGGACTTGTACCAATCTATTGGAGGTGGACAGAGTACACATGAGTGTGTGCGTCTGTGCTTAAATGACGGGCGTTTTCCCATCGGCCTCACGTAGAGCTTGCTTAAATTGTGCCATTGTGGACTTGTACCAATCTATTTAAAGTGGACAGAGTACACATGAGTGTGTGCNACTTGTACCACTCCATTTGAGGTGTACAGAGTACACATGTGTGTGTGCGTCTGTGCTTAAATGACGGGCGTTTTCCCATCGGCCTCACGTAGAGCTTGCTTAAGTTGTGCCATTGTGAACATGTACCAATTTATGTGAGGTGGACAGAGTACACATGAGTGTGTGCTTCTGTGCTTAAATGATGGGCGTTTTCCCATCGGCCTCACACAGAGCTTGCTCACGTGCAGTACCAGTCAAATGAATATTGGAGTTCCGTGACAACTTAACCCTGTGACAAGTAGCCTCACCTACCGCCTGCCTACCCATAAGCATCCCCCAATTGAAAATCGATCCCAACTTGTCTCGCGTGCGACAAACTGCACTAAATGGAAGCAAATGTTCACAACCGCATTTGATTTTAAGGCAGTTTGAAATTTTACCGTGCCCGCGAAGGACCCTGGTTGACAATGGCTCTTTAATTAATGACACTATTTGTTCGAAGGAAAATGCTCACCGCAGCACCCCAATCATCACCCCATCAATTGATTTTGAGAGACAAAACCAAGCTCAAGAGACAACAGTGTAAAAGTTAACCTTACAATTCCATGTTTGCTGACTGATAAAGTCACCAAAATCATGGTGGCAGTTATGTCAATTTTAAATGTGGATCAATATTAGTTCAAATTCTTAGTTTCTTTTTAAAATTCTATTAAAAACTCTCAGATTCTTTGAGAAATGTGAAAATGAATATACCTCCGAGAGTTATTTCGCATTTTAGTAATTCCATCCCTTTTTCAGCAACATTCTCTTCGGTTCCTCATTCCATTCCTCATTCTATTCCGTATTTTATTTTCCGTGCTCCTCTACAGCGGCATTCCAGTGGTTTCCGAAATCACGGTGCAGAATATTTGAGGGAAGGAAAAGAAATGAACAGATCTGTTGATCATCGCAAATTATACAGGATGAAATTACATCTGTATCATCAAACTACAACATTACTATCCTTGCTACAACTTCACAACTTTGTTTTGAGTTCACTGACTGCGAATTGTTTACAAAATAAATAGAGGAAAAGGATCTTTCAACAAGTATTGGTCACGAACACATACTTCACCACAAGAAAGGAGAAATCTGTGAGGATGATCATGATGAAAGTGAAAGCAAGCTGCATGAGAAATTCATCACATATTTACTTGGTCATTTGCTTATTCATTCATTATTCATTACAAGAGGTACGTTCATTTTGTTGTTTAATCCCAAAGGGGAAAACATCTGGGTGGATATTGTATTGGCCTAAAAAGGAGGCAAGAAGAGAGATCACCGGTCCAATAACTTGAGTTGAAAGCCTCAGTCACATAAAATTCAGTGTACACACCCGCGTATAAGAACATAGTGGGTTGAAGATACTTTTAAAACTATTTCTTGGTCTGATTCCTCTCAACTTTGGATAAAAATTATGAACAATATCAAATCAATTTCATGCCCAACGTTTTATCTTGCCCCAGCAAGCTTTCGTTTCAAAGAACAATGTGTCTTTATTCCACTGTCGAGCATTGATATCCCCCATATCCCTCTAAAAAGCACGCGCTGTGATGCCGAAGCTCCTCTATAACCCTTCCCCAGTAAAGTTACTAGATTTTAGAGCAAAAAGCTGACAAAAGTAACGAAATTCCTACAGATTTAGGATACTACACATGCATCCCTTGTGTACAATGAATAAAAAATTATCCTTTGGTCTTTTGTGTGACCTGTGAACAGCATGGTTTCTCTTTTGTGTAAAGTTGGCTACACACAGACAAATAATTAGGGGATTAGTAAACTTTAACAGATGATTAAGTCTACAATAAGTTTGCACACATCAAATAAATGTCTGGATTGAATTGCTAGATGTCATGTCAGACTGTGCAGGCTGTGCTTTTGCTTTGCTGACTGCAAAAAGAATATAAGAAGGGTTCTCAAATGGCAATATACATTTTGTTTATATTAGAAACTCAACTCTCAGATCGCCAAATTCTCACTTCTAGTTGTAAGAAACTTAACTTTCAGATTGCCAGAAATTAAGAAACTCTAGTACTGGGAAAATACAATTTAAGAAATAATTTATTTTAATTAAGTGAATCCATCACATATTTTTACTTTACCTCACTTTTTTCCTGCATCACATTACTAAGAAGGTACTTGGGATTGTTATGTGTTTGTGTGTGAAACAAAACTTAAAAATATGGAAACTTGTTTCAGGCTTATAAACTGCCTGGCACAAATTTCAACATCTGAAAGGATGCCAACTAAAGAATCTTCTTGACCTGCCTAACTTTGGTGGTGATAGTAATGAAATTAAAAGGATGATAATAAATGCCCTAAAGATGCAAAAAAAGGCAGCAACAAATGCCCTATTGGTCATTTAGATTGTTAAAATTGTTACAATTATTGAAATTATTAAAATTCCTTTGTCTTTCAAAATTCTGCTTCTTTTCTTACAAATCGGTATTTATTATTCATATTTCATATTCGTGTACTCTTCAATTATTTAGAAAATTGTCTGGAATATCATTAGAATCACCTGTTTTTATTGGCACCTGACATTGGTCACCTTGAAATTGTCAGATGAAGCTGGGAAAGAGAGTCTGGAATCTTGTTTTGTCATTTGTGGTTTGATCTGATGATGTTGTTTGTACCCAATGTCAGATGCAAATACTGTAGTTGGTGACAGAATTTAGCCATTTACCAGGAAAGATTGGGGAAATTATGATATTTTCCTTCATTTATCAAAAGTTCTAAAAATGCCTGTCAAGGGTGTCACTAGGGGGTGAACCAAAGTGGACATACCCACCCCTGCTTTCTGAGGTTGTATTTATTCATTAGCAAGGATGATGTAAAGAGGCTAGATTGACCTTTCAGGGCATAATTCCTTACAAAGTTCACAACAAGTTTTTCAGGCTGGTGCCTGTCTCTAATTTGAAAAATCCAATGCCTGTTAACAAGCTACCAAATCCATGCATGACCAAAATAGTTTTAAACATTGATACCTCCCACCAATTTTGCAGAGAAGGCATATTTATGAAAATGAAAACTGTGTACTTCTCTTCATCATCCTCATTCGGTGACAGCTTCATCTGGAAGATTCGTCGTTAATCCTCTCCAGTAGTCACCGTCTTCAGCTCCTCTTATGCATTGCTCAAAGTTTAACTTTGTCCATTCCATGATGTTCTTCATCCACGTTTTACGGGGACGTCCCCTTGTTCTTTTTGCACACACCCTTCCTTCCAATAAAAGTTTTTGCATTTTATCTTTTCTTATCAAATGACCAAAATATTGCGTTTTTCTCATTTTTATGTTCTTCTCTAGTGACAAACTCTTTGCATTGACACGTTTTAAAACCTCCTCATTTGTAGTTTGACTTGTGTATGTGATCTTAAGCATTTTTCTATACATCCACATTTCAAAACTGTTCAAAACTGTGTACTTCTAAAATCCTGTAATTTTGTATTTCTATTTTGATATATCTATTTTTGTTTAAAAGCATCATTTTCAGATTAGTATTGTATTTCATTTTTTAGACCACAAGTGACACTAATGACGTCACTGACAAAGGACATAATAGTCATGCTACAAACAAAAAAGACAAAGAAATGGACAAAATTGACAAATCAAAAATTAACAGTGATGTTATAAAACCAACCTTTAAAACCCAAGTCAGACAATCCAAAAGCACAGTGGCTAATATTCAAAGAACTTCACAGCTCAGCAAACATTATGACTCACGTTCACACCCCACAAGCCTCAGTGTCATTAGGAGCATATTGAATCAAATAAATGGAGAAAGCACAGCCAGGCCTATTGATTCTCGGCCATTTTCATTCAGCTCAACAGTAAGGCTTGGTCAAGTGACCGCATCTTTACTGGAAAATTCAAAGACATCAAGTCGAATGAAGTCATCTCAGAGACCATTATTAAAATCTAACACAGCAAATTCAAAGATCACTACTTCGACTATCCTGATAAAACCAACTCCCTCCGTTGTACTGAATTCTAACCATGTTATGACTTCAACAACAACTCTAAAACAATCCCCCAAACCTACAAGCACATCCTCTAAAGATCTTCTACAGACCAGCAAAATAGAACCTAGTTTGACGAAATCGAGTGTCCAGGAAAGCTCGGTGCAATCCACTTTACAAATTAGCATGAAGAATTCGAAACCGATATTATTGAAAGTTTCATCCTCAATAGGCTCCTTATCTAGCACTTCTCGTAAAATCTTGATCTCTGAGACCGTTTCTGACAATTTCATAGAGCCAACTGCAAAACTAGATAGATCAGGATCAACATCGAAAACTAAACGCTTGTCATCATTCACAACAAGTTTTGTACCAGTGGAGTTTAGTCAAATATTCGTGAGTGGCATCGAGAAAACAAGTAGTTCTACCGATGAGAAAGGTTTTGAGATGACCAAAGCAACAATGATGGAAAACAATCTATTAAGATCCAGCCTTTCTCCCCCAGCACCTTCTTTGTTGCCGTCACTCACAAGCTCGAAAATTCAAACAACATCAAGTTCGCAAACAGATAACGCTGTGATGACACATAGACTATCATCAACTCCTCCGCTTTCTTCTGCAACCCGAAGTATCATATTTAATACAGAAAAGCAAACTGTTACAAAAGATGTTTTTCCTCCTGCAAGTTCTAAACCAATTGAAGCGAGTCCTACATTTTCAGAAATATCAAAATCGGTTGAAAGTAAGCATTCTGTTTTGAAACATTCACAAGAAGGAGCAATATATCCCTCGGAAGCTCTTTCAACTGTCAATTTTGCGACACCAGTGCAACACCATGAATCTACAACCTTGCCTCCCTCAAGAAGTGTCGCAGTGCTAAATCTCAGTATGATGTTGCCATTTTCAATATATACAACGTCATCAAGTGTCGGTCATATGACTCAGCGACAATCAACTGTTACGATTTTGCAGCTCCATCCCTCTGCGAGTAACACGCCCATTACATTTGATCCTTCTTCTTTTGCTGATGCTCACAAGACAGCGATTCCAACATCTGACGCCAAGACGGCAAATCATGAACAAACGACACTGACGCAATTTACAGACATGAAATCTATGATAGCAACAGAAGCGTTATCAGCAAGCCAGAGCACGAAATCCCAGTCGTCTTCATTTCCATCACAACATCAAAGTATCACTCCTTCGAATTCATTTATCAAAGTGTCAACAAATTCAAGAAGGAAAGTAAATTCTACAGCCGTCACTTCAGCCTCGAAAACAAAAATAGTTGGCGCTTCTAATATACTTCGCAGCGAGGCTGTTACTCAAACGACAAGCCATGAAGCAACGGAGCAAATAATGAGTAGTTCGAAAATAGCTAAAGCAGGGACGCGTTCGATAACAGTGATACGGTCAAGTACAACGGGGACGAATAGGAGTACTTCTGTCACCAATACGGCGACACCCAGCCAAAATTACACTCCGATGCTTTCTAAAATGGACGTTCAGACGACCTCTGTATATCAATCTGTTTCAAGAA
The DNA here is from genome assembly GCA_004194395.1 of Aurelia aurita complex sp. Pacific. NCBI lineage: Eukaryota > Metazoa > Cnidaria > Scyphozoa > Semaeostomeae > Ulmaridae > Aurelia > Aurelia aurita complex sp. Pacific. The sequence continues at coordinate 291,929 of REGL01000127.1, read as the reverse complement.
TAACTTCGACAACTTCCAGCATCCTACAACGTTCTTCGTATCTAGTTAAAGACGATGTCTCTGTAACTGTGACAAGTTCAAGATCATCATTTTTTTCGTCAGGAATCCCCACAACTTTTACGCCAGTGTTGCACAGATCAAGTAGATCTGTGATTAGTTCAAAATCATTAGTTGTTTCATCAGCACTTTCCACAACTGTCATGCCGTCGTCAAAAAGATTGAGCAGCTATTTTGTCTCACCATCCATGAGTTTAGCAACATTTTCACCAATCTTATCAACAAAATTCATCATTAAACCTGTAACAACGACCACATCGATGTTGACGCCCAAGTCTGAACTTATCACTGCCTCAAAGACTCTTTTTGCTACTGTCTCAAGGAATCATTCTTCAGTTATGAAATTAAGTATCTCGCCATCTGGAAATCGAAGTACAACGCCAACCGTTAAAGAAGTTTATCCATCAAGTGTTACTAGAGCATCTCCTTTTACTACTGTCCATGCAACAAGCCAAATGATCATACCCAGTCAATCGCGTCCGTCCTCAAAGTTGCCAACTAATGTCCCGTCTGTAACAACATTAACAGCAACATCAACAAGAGCGAAAGACCAGGTAACCATAGTGAAAACGACATTGCGTCCAAAAACAGTACTGACATTGAAGACGACGATTAGAACATCAACAACAACATCAACAACAACTATGAAAAGCAGAATGTCTATAGTACCAACGACATTGCGTGCAACAACAGCAACGACAATGAAGACGACGATTAGAACAACAACAACAGCAACAAAACCAACAACGATTCCTGTTGGACCAACTTCAAAGGAACCAGTAACAGAAAAGCCAACAACTGAACGAAGTCCAACAACACAGCACGAGCGAACTACTCAGCCACCAGTTATATCAGACCCGGAAGTACTCACGAAGAATTTAGCGTCATATCCTACATCAATCAACATTCACTTCCGTGTCATATTTCCAGGAATTGAGGAGGCGGACAGATTACGGATTGTTGCTCAAAGATTTGATCACAGAGTATCAGGTAAGTTTTTCAGATGTTTATCAGATGCAGATGGAAAATTTGAAATCGGTAGATTTTACCAACTTAAAACTCTTTTACTATGATCTTAATTGACAAAATCGGCCAAGGTTTGTTTTCACCCACTTCAAGTCATGTGATCAATCTCTTGATAAAACGTCTTTTAATTTTAATTCTTTTACCAAGAGTATGGTCACATGACTTGAAGTGGGTAAAACAAACCTTAGCCGATTTTGACTATTTGCAGTTACATGACAAAGATACGTGTGGAAGGCTTTAAAGTTCCTTTTTCAACCAGCAGCCTTTGTGCGTAGAGTTCTATTGAGGCATCTATTTGCATAGATCACAAAAGTTTTCATGTTGATATCACGGAGCACGCAAAGGACGATGGTTGGACAAGAGCCTCTAAATTGGCTAAAGAAATGCACATGTGTGCCTATCGTCTTTCTGTTAGGGCTTTGGCGTGCATTTTCTACTGCAACTTTAAAAGCTTATGGGCAACCGGCATGCATTTCGGGTGTTTATTGTTTTTCGTGGATTTCATTCAATTCAAGTCCAATGTTTATGGAGTTTACAATGTTTATTTTTTTTTTATTATTTTCAAAATGTTTAATTAGATCACTGTTAGAACGAAAACAACGACAAAATACAATATTCTGTGCCATCCATAGCAGAAATAGGTACATGACGTCATCTGTTTCTAGGTAGACACAGTTAATGCTCCCCGTGATCTTGTCCTAGTAGTAGAGTAGAGTAGCTTATAAGTATAATAATTAAGTAAATATGTATTGTAAATTTTTAGCAGAATGTATAAAAAAATTTGTTTCTTACTATGAACGGCACTTAATGAATTCTTTAACAACAATCTTGGAAAACATAAGAAGAGTAAAAAAATTATGAAGCACCTTGTGTACCATGGCACCATTCCATTTTGACAGGCGCTCTCTTGTTTTCTAAAGTTTAAAATCTCAGTTCTATGCTGTTATATTTGGTCACTAATACCGAAAATACGAGTAAGGAATTTACTTCATCACTCGGTCAGATCTGAGAATTATATTTATTTTTTCGTAGGTAATGGCAAAATATTGCGAAGATGGTTTGAGGTGCATTATTTTGAGGACTACAAATATGAGCCGTACGTTGCTGGTGAAGTAACAAAGAAGCATTTAGTGCAACGAAAATCATTCAATTTTACGATTGGTAATGATCTACGATGCCAAAAAGCACAAGTTCGATTTGCCCATTGCAATGGACCACTGCATGCGGGATCTTATCGGTAAGTTAATGTGAGCAGGGCCGTAGGAAGAAGCTTTGGATTGGGGGGGCAATTGTTCTTAAAACAATAGAGAACAATACATCTAATTAAGTCATGTGACGTAGCACCATTGTTTTAAGAAATTATTGGGGGGGCTTGAGCCCCCCCTATCCCCCCACTTCCTACGGGCCTGAATGTGAGGCATTCATAACATTCATGGCAATAGACCTTTTAGCTATTCTCAAATAGAATCTGAATCGAACGATGTTTTGCAACATTTTGTACAATTTTCGAATGTGCGCAAAAGTGATAGAAGCTCTAACGCCACTCAATCGAACGTCGCATATAAAATGTATAAAAATAACGTTCGATCCAGGCTCTTTTGGGGAATAGCTCAACATCTGAAAGGGGCTCCGTTTCCAGATTTTTGTCGAAACGGTAATTTTGCAGTTATTTTAAAGGCGATATCACGCAGACTTTTTCAATTTTCTTTCAAAATGAAAGTATTGCTTTGAAGATAGATCTTTTTACTGTACAGGGGAATAAACCAAAGTTTCATATCTCGTACGATTATTCGGATATAAGTGGATTTTGACGATTACTTTTTGGCGGCCGGGTGAAGCCAGCCATAGAAGGTAAATATGTTACAGGAAACAAGTGAAAATGAAATAAAAATGTGACAAGGATTTTTAGTTATTAGAATGGATAGTTTCTTCAGTTATATTCTCCCATTACTGGAGTTTCTATTTTTGGCCATCTGAGAGTTAAGTTTCTCACAAACAATAAACCTTTTTTAGCTATTTTACAAAAGATCCTGGATTGAGGTTAGAAGAAAAATATCGTTCAATTCCAATTCTTTTCTGAATAGCTAGGGGGCCTCTTATATATTTAGTTGTATTTTAGTTTATCTCCTTCGTGTGATGGCCCTGGGGTAGTCATGATCTTTTTCTCCCCTTGGTATCGTTTCTGTATTATTGTATGGTAGCTCGTTTGTAATCTTAGGTAATTCGTAAATTGTAAATTTTAACATTGAATTTATGGAAAAAAATGGATGCAAAAAACAGACAGATTTTTCAAAAATCTGTCTGTTTTTTGTGTCCGTTTTTTTTCTAGTACCTATTCTTTAGTATATACTACAGTATCAAGTTCTTACAAAAAGATACGCGTACGCATTACTGGACTCTTTAAGACATGTTTTTACATGACGTGATGTCTTGAGCAAAGTGATTAACACGTGGATAACTCAGATCAGTACTTGAACAGTAAAATCTGCTGCACAGGTGGAACATGACTTTTTGATTATGGGTGTGCCATAATCATTACACTACCCGGGTTACCACACAGGAAATAATATGTCATACATCGTAAGAGTATTATCATCACATCAGTCTCTTGATTGAAGACTAATTTCATGTGCAACAGATTCATGAGAAAAGAGCTCTTGTGTTAACTTCATACGCTTTGATAGCTTCGTTCAATAATAGGCCCAACAAATTTGTGAAGAGTTGCAGTCGTGAATGCAGAAATGCAAAAACCTTTAATTTGTTTCAAAACTAGTGTTGCGATTTCCAATGATAAATCAGCAACCAATACCAACTTATAACTGATTACTGATTACAGGTTACTTTGTAATACCAAGGCTTTCTTAAATGTAACAATTTATCTCACTAAAATTGGTCATATGCTCCTGAATTATGGATAATTTTTCTTGGAGGTTGAAAACCTTTCAAAAGTAGCAAGAAGTTATCAAGTTACCAAGAGATTTATGCATCATTTTCGTTGTCCATAGTGTATCGGATCGGAGTACAGTCTCTGAGATTTATGCTAATGCCTCTTGACAGAAAGGCAATGTAACAACAGACCTTTTAGCTATTCTACAAAAGAGCCTGGATCGAACGTTATTTATATATATTTTCATACGCGAGGTTCGATCAAGTTGCGTTTGAGCTTCTATCACTATTGTGCACATTTGAAAATCCTACAAAATATAGCAAAATATCGTTACGTCTATTAAATGTATCAGTCTATCTCACTAAATTGAGGAGCAGTTTTGCTTGGAAAATTTAGGAGCAGTTTTGTTTGGAGGTTAAATACGCTTGAAAGTTTACTGGCAGTTACCAAGAGAGTGGGCCTAGTTTTCGTCCATAGTTAATTTGAATACGGTTTCTGCGAGTCATATGTTGGCACATGCCTTTTAACAGAAGATGGCAAGAATTGACAAGGATAGTGTGAATTAGTTTAGCAACAAGGAATCAATGCCTTAACTATATCAGATAGCTTTGTCGTGTTTCAGATGAGAGATAGCAATTTTGACGACCGGGGTGATCCCTTTAGCCTTTCAACCGAATGTTTGAATTTTCAGAAAACATATAAAAAGATTAGATTTTTGATTACTTTGTTTTGTTTTAGTTCATTGTTCTAATTGAATTATTTTCATTACACGAAGGCAACAGATGGTCCCCTAAGTTTACATGATAGAGAGAAAGCTAAATATGTCTTATTCCGTGTGTGAGTTATTCGGAAACAACATCTTGAGGAAAGGAAGTTACTATTTACTCTTTTCCAATGCTTGGTTTGGAGGTGCAAAGATTGATAATTGAAGTTAGGTAGTGTTTGTTTTGCGTTGCAAGGTGTATGAGTTAGATAAAGTTTGTAAGAGATATTGGAATTAGTTGACTGACGAAGAAGTTGGGCGTGAACAAGTTCAAACATGGCTGGGTATGTTGAGTTGTATATTCTTTTCAGAGTTTTTGGAGTTTTAATGAACTGGTCAGTGAAATAGAACTCTCTCGTATTAACTCTTTCATTTCTCGTTCTTCATAATGTGTTGGTCTCTTTGTTAAGCGTATCTTTAGGATAATGGGCCTACTCGTAGACTAAATGGCAGAGTTGCAATTTATTTTCATGTTCCCTGTGACCCCTGTGATGTCGTTTTGCACCCTTTATTTGAGATAAGAATACAAAACGACACGACGTTATTGTAAACTTTATGAGAATATATAAAATGAGCTGATGAATTATCTAGTGAACAAGTTACTATCACATCAGTTGAATCCACAAATGGTTTTTTGAAAAGTTCAAGTCAAAAATGTATTAGTTTTCCCTGATATCATGTAAAATGTATTTAACCAAAATCGGCCAGTTCCTTCTGACATCATATTAAAGTTATGAGCCTAGATTTTTATCCAAAGCTTCTTCCAAGAAACGATTGAAAAAGGCATTAAAGCAGCACCTAGTTTTAACTTTAAAGAAACAGTTGTGATCGTTTGAGCTAACTTTGACACATGTTGCGAAGTTACATATCATGTCTTCGTGTGTTCTATGAAATGCAAAGACATCACAATCTTGTGAGATACGTCAAAAACAACATAACACTGACTCATAATTTTGTTTAGCATGTTTTTCATAGAATCTTTGACGTTTCACAGAGTCTTCGGGTTTTGTATTGATCTCGTGCAAAAAAAAATATTTTCCTTAGTTTCTCGTGAAAAGGATTCAATTCTTTTTTGACACGCCTGAATAATATTACACAAACTAATAGATTTATCCAGAATGAAGTTGATAGCATATAGATGGTGCGAAATCTTGAGGTTTCGACGCCCAAAAAGATTCGCTACAATTTGTTCTTTGATTTCTCTTGAAAAAGGATTCACATCTTACTTGACGCGCCGAACACAAATTCAAAAATAACCAAGTCAAAAACGTGTTTAGAATTCAATTTATAGAAAATGTGGGGTGCGAAGTTTTTAAGTTTTGTATCGCTACAATTTGTTCTTTGATTTCTCTTGAAAAAGGATTCACATCTTACTTGACGCGCCGAACACAAATTCAAAAATAACCAAGTCAAAAACGTGTTTAGAATTCAATTTATAGAAAATGTGGGGTGCGAAGTTTTTAAGTTTTGTATCGATTTTATACCAAAAAGTTGTTGTTGTTTGGTTTCTTTTACTTCTTTTGAAAAGGATTCGCGTGTTTTTGATACACCTAGAATAACATAACACTGATGAAATATTTGTGAAGAATGTGCTTCATAGAATCTATACGATGCAATGCACAAGTTCTTATAATTTGTATGGATTTCATGCAAGCATGTATGGATGTATGTATGGATATCACAAGAAAGGAAAATCTGCTTGCATTTTCAAGGTTTCCTAACCGCTGGTTTTAATCAGTGGGTCATTTCCTATGGATCTTTTCCTAGAAATAATTCATCTTTACTTTTGTTAATCAATCTTTCAAACTGAATATCCTGTTGTTGTTTCAAACATGCTCGTTTATTTTCGTTACCATTTTATGCATCTTATGGAAAGCAAAGGTTTGACCAGAATCGGAAACAAATTTGGTTTCCTATGAAATGTGAAAGTGACGTTTCTTGCCATTTGTTATTGAGCCTTTGCAGATGTGTTTTCCGAATTTATCTGTGTACTTTAAGTTCAGTTGAAAGTTGTTAAATAAACAAGGAATATTTGAAGGGAAACGACGAAGTTTTTAATTGGCATGATGGCAAATGTGTCCAAGCAGTATGTATGATATTCGTTGTCCTCATGTTGGTTCGTGTTTTGTTTCAAATGCTATCTTCTAGAAAGATTTGTATTAGCTCAGAAAGTATCTACGATTTTGCTTGATTTTGCTGTTATTTGCCTTTCATTTCAACTCATTCATTTCATTAATTTATTTATTCGTTCATTTATCAGTTCATTCATTTATTCATTCATTCATCATTTATTTATTTGATCATTTGTTTATTTTGTAGTTATAATAATAATAAATGGTATATTTCATTTCAGGGTTCGCTTGATGTATCGGGTTCATGGCATCGAGAGAAAAGGCACTTTCTCCAATGTTTACACTACTTCCACAACAAGTGAGAATTTATTTATTTTGTAATTTTCTGTTTAGAAGTTATCTGGTATTAAGAATTATCTCCTGATTTATTATCCTTTAAAATCACTGTACTCTTTGAGAGTGATAAAATCACATAAAATCACTATACTTCTTGAGTGTGTTATGGCGCAGTGATGGTGTACTCCTCTGACTTTGCAAAATTCCAGCCAGAACAGTCAGTGAACAGGCTTCATGAGAACAGGTGGAGAGGGTTCAGGGAGCACCATGAGAAGGTGTCACGGACTCGATTAAGTCTTCTCTACTTCTGCGATCCCAGCGCTTGGCGCTAAAAAAGGCAACTTGACCAGTGATCGTCTTTTTGTAGAAACCTTACTCTGATAAGATGCGCTACAACAGAGGGGCATTTCACTACTCCAAAACAAAAATCCTGCTTTCTGAAAAAATCTCTCGACTATGACTATCGACTACGACTATAATCCTTTTGATTTTTTCACCCCTACCAAGTGTAGTCCTGCTTGTCAGTTCAAGCAACTGTCGTTTTTTTACTTTCCTGTGACACTACAATTGAGGAGAAAATTTAGAGTTGATACAATTAAGACTGGACGACAAATTAAGTACCCCTTTCATTGATACGATTGAAGTTTGCTGAGTGTGAGTGCTGTGCTACGAGTTTTTGCTCGTTTATCTTCAATCTCATTTTCTATCTTTCCACGTTTCTTTCTGCAGAGCCAACGGCAAAAGATGAGAACACAGGAATCAGCCAAAACAGTATCACAATTGCAGTTATTGCTGTTCTCGCAGTTTTACTCGTGATCATTGTTATTGTTGCAATCATTCTTTATCGAAGGAAAAACAGGTAGGCTTTCTCTCTTATGATATGTACCATTTATGAACACCGAATAATCCATTCTAAGAATGCAAAGACTAATGATAAGGTTGGGGATAAATTAATGCAATGAATTATATCAACATTCACAGCTATTTAATAAGCTACTGTTTGAAGCTTTTTCTATCTTACATGGAAAATCCCTCGCAGTTTGAAAGGGATTGTCCCACCCGTTGGTGGCCAAGGTCTGTGATTTATTGGAAATTCTTGGCCTTTAACAAATCATGTATTAAGTTGATTGCGTGAATAGTTGTTGAATGCCCTCCCCCCCTCCCCTTCCTTCAAATGGAGACTCTTGTTTTGCTCACATGGCATTTCTTTCTTTCAGCCAAGCGAACGATCACAGGGATACAGAAGTTTCAGACTGTACTTTACTGACATCATTAAAGCGATCATCATCATGCTCAAAAAGTTGTTACGGCAGAGGCGCTATGACTCCTGGGGATTCTAGCCTTATGTTGAAATCACTTACCAAAGGAATGTCAAGGTTTGT
>REGL01000127.1:256055-268930 GCA_004194395.1 Aurelia aurita complex sp. Pacific | reverse complement strand
ATTTAGAAGTTTAACAGCATCTATTAAATTCGACACGGCAAAAAACGATGTTTAAACTGGGCCTGATGTACAGGGAAGTTTACAAAAAATGTGGAAATGTTTGACTGGCCGTTGCAGATAGCTCACTCAACATGCTGAAAAAATTTCAAAGTGGGATCGATAGTCCGAAGGCTAATTTACCTCCAGGGAGTTTTCTCAAATTTATCAATATAATATATACTCTTTTTTTTGTAAGAATACTATAAATGTTTTCCAGCCTCGATATTCTTCAGTAATTTTTCGTTTTGAGCCTTAACATATTATTAAAGTATTCTTATTTTTTCAAATCTGGTATGGTTTCAGGGGAACATAGTTCAAACAAGTGTCATATCATTATGAAGAAATGGTCGAACGAAAGAAAAATTTAAGCAATTGTAACAATAAGAATTTTATGAACATCGCAAAACAGGCAACTGCTGGCAAATGAGTCACAAATATACGAGCTAAGGCTGAGCAATATTCTTATAATATTCTTAAAATTTGGATGATTCTGAGCCTGAATATTCTTATAAACAATATTCTTATAAAAAAAAAGAGTGTATTTCAATGAACAACACTTTAAAAAGTACTCGTACAAGGGCGTAGTCAGACGAGGTTTTATTGGCTGACTGTCACAACACGCACTGTATCAATGGCTTCAAGATGGTGAGCCTATTTCGTTGTACCAGATCGTTGCAAAATGACCAGAGTTCTCTAAATTGTCATAGTTATTTTCAAACCTTGTTAACAATCACTTATTAAAACCACTTTTGGACTGTTGAAGATGGAGTGGTACTAGAGATGCGGGGGCGGAAAATCTGTTAGATTAAATGCTGATAACTCTAATATATTTTCGATCTCAGGGAGCATTTTAGGAAGATTTGTCGTCAAATATTTGACAAGTAAATTCGATTTTAAGTACAAGAGATATTGAAAACTTTGATGATGATGATCTGAGAAGTATGTGGAGGCTTAGTGCATTGGGTTTTTGCAATTTGGATTTTATCTTGATTGAAACATAATGGAGTTTTTACGCCCCTCTCTTTGATGCCTTTAGAATATGTCTCTTGGGGTGTCCAAAATGTGACTGGTCGACAATCAGCACTCCTCAGCATATGGTTCAAATCTTTGAGAAGGTGGGTGCTGAAATTCTACAACATCCAAGCCATTGTCGCCTCCTTTGGGGGCTTGCTGAAATTTCAGACCGTCCTAAAATCAAATTTGGCCTAAGCGGAAACCATGAATCCACATTGCAGAAGTTGAACTGATTGAAAACTTTTCTTTAGTTAGCGTACCTGCTAAGGATCCTGGGTAACAATGGCCCTTTAACCCTACTGTGATAGTAAAGGGGAGAACATTCGAATTTAATTTTATCTTTCTGTTGATGTTGTGGCATATGACCGATAGATCCTTTGCCGCTGTAATCTTGCGGAGGAATTTCATCTGTGCTTTACGGAAAAATTGATAAATTGTTAAGAAATTCTAAAATCAAACATCAATTGTAACTCTTTTTGATTCATTAAAAAGGTTGACCCAGTTTCATTAGTTTGCTGAATGTTTCATGTCTCTCAAAGTTAAACATGAATTATAGTGCTTTGGTAAAATATATCTTTGGATTTAAGTATCAACTCGAGTCATTTCAAAAATCAAACATGCTTAATCTCCTCTGTTTTTGAAAAGAACTGTGTATGTTCTTACTGATTTATAAAAGAACACAAGTCTATTAAAACTTCAACAATATTATGAAAAAGTAGTTGATTACTCCACAACTTGATTATTTTAGTGTTAGTTGGCAAATATTATTTCAAATTTCGTCATTTTAATTTTGCAGAGAGGAGTATTTGCCATTGCTTTTTCATAACGCCCACAGTTCGTATCAAATGCCTTATTGCGGACCACCAAAAGAGAATTTGTATTGTTGGTGTCATTTCCCCAGTCATGGCTTGAAGCAGATGATAAGAGCATCAAATCTTCATTGGCTCACAAACTGAGCCAATTCAAAACATATTGCAAATTTAGGCCGATAGGCGAATAGACCTTGTAGCTATTCTGCAAACAATAGACCTTTTAGCTATTCTATAAAAGAGCCTGGATCGAACGTTATTTTTATACATTTTATATGCGACGTTCGATCGAGTGGCGTTACAGCTTCTATCACTATTGTACACATTCGAAAATTCTACAAAATGTAGCAAAATAGCGTTCGATTCTGATTCTTTTCAGAATAGCTAAAAGGTCTATTCTGGATCGAGCGATATTTTTGTTCACAGAAGGTTCGATTAAGTTGCATCAGAGCTTCTATCACTATTGTCTACATTCGAAAATTCTTCAAAATGTATAGAAATTATCGTTCGATTCAGATTCTTTTTAGAATGGAATTTTTAGAATTCTATTACTGGAAGAAACTTCAACCCAAAATCAACCGAGAAATCAACCCTGAAATTCAACTCTCTTCATTGCATAGCCATTGAGTGATCGTATGGCGAGTTTAGAATTTATCTGAGACCTCAAATGTCCAAAAATAGTAGATGCTGTTGTTATAGGCCACCTGGCATTTGAAATACCTGCATGTATTTGGAGAGTAAATCTTCCCTCTCAGCCAGAACATTTTGAAACTCGATGGCAATTATCGAAAACGTTGCGTAGGATAATCAATAGATTTGCATGCCTATGCCATGTGCATTTCAATTTTTGGCAACGAAAACCTGTTTCCAGACAGGTGAGGAGCTCTGAAAACGTTTCAAAACAGATTAGGAACTTATAAGATGTAAACTAATTTCTGGTATATCTGACTGGTACCATAGTCTGAGCAGGAACACAGTGTAGGCGGCAGCTTTTCATAGTATATTGTCTGCTCGATTTCCCCCATGCCCGCTCCCATGTCCTATCATTTACCCGGGGGGGTTACTTGACCAGGTTTTGGTCAGGGAAGTGCCATCGAAGCTTCAAAAACATACCCGTTCCTTATACCAATTTTCCGAAAAAGCATACCCGACTTTATACCAATTTTCCGAAGAAGTACACCCGACCTTATACCGATTTTCCGAAAATGTATATCCGATCTTATACTTTAACCAAAATCGTGAAAATCGATACCGTTCCTTATACCAAAATCGCAAAAATCGATACCGTTCCTTATACCAAAATTGCGAAAATCGATACCCTTCCCGATGGCACGTCCCCGTACCCAAATATGGGAAGTACCCCCCCCCGGGATCATTTATTGGCAAAATGGCCCCTGGCCCCAAACAAGAGAGAGGTACACGATGTAGAGTGGTATTTTCCTAGGAGGTTTGAACCCACGCATAAACAGGCCATACACAGCTAGGGGACAGCAGGGGAGGTGCCGCTCTCCAGCCTCTCAAATACGATATGAAATTGCAGAGATTTTGGTCACTTTTATTGAAATTTTCTTTCCTTGCCGTCTGAAAGTTTATATCATATCATATATCATATCATTAATATTTAGGCACGAAGTCCTATCAGCCAATTACAGAGAATTTAAAAAGGAAAAACTACTTAATAAAATAGATGTTTGAAAACCTAATGGGCTGCTCTTCCTAGGGGTCGTGCTTTAATTGCCATTGAGGTAGATGAATACGGCAAGTCCCCCACAGCCCCGCAACACCCCCGAAAGACGGTACCCCACAGGCCCACTCCGGTCCAAAACGGACCTGAGTAAGACCCATAAAGCACCGTCCCCGAACCATCGCGAGGCCAGGGAGACCAAAACGCACTCACCTACCTCAGCTTCTAAGGAGTTGTTTTACTTCCTTTTTGAAGCCGTTTAAAGAGGGTAAGTCTCTATACTTTTGTGGGATCTCGTTCCATGCTGTAGCTCCTGTAAATTGGAAACTCTTTTTGGTAAATTCCAATCGAGGTTTAGGCAGATGCAGATTTTGGCTATTCCTCGTTGAATAGCTTGAAATCTGGGACCTCCGAGTAAACTTATTTTGCAAATTGTCTGGACAGTTTCCATGAAGGATCTTATGTGTCATAACTAACCTGTCGAATATGATCAATTCTTTGACAGGCAACCAGTCACAGATCCATCCATCCTTGTACTTTGCCTTTTCAATCAGAGTTTTTGCTCTTGACTGTAGTTTCTGGAGAGTGCTTATCTTGGTATCTGAGATGCACCCCCATATTATGTTACCATACCTAAGATGACTCTCGATCAATGCTCGGTAAACTGCAGCTAGCTTTGATTGGGGAAGGATATCCTGCAGCTTCCTAAGTGCAGAGAGACCACTTTTAGCCTTAGCCTTAACTTTTTTGTACTGATCTTTCCAGCTAAGGATTTCGTCTATGTTGAGACCGAGATATTTTGTTTTGGTAACCCTACCTATTTTCTTAAGGTTGACCTCAATTTCCCTTAGCTCTTTCAGGTTATTTTGCTGCCTCGAATGGCCAATCACCATAAATTCACTTTTATCTGCGTTCAAACTTAGTTTATTTAGCCTCATCCATTCCGCGACATTGGCCATCTCATTATTTATATTCCTAAGCAGGGAATCGCTATCAGTGGAAGAACAAGTTATACTAGTATCATCAGCGTACATGTTGGGAGTTGCCGCTTGCAGACAACGTTCAAAATCATTAACGTATATGATAAATAGCTGTGTACGGCCATACACCCCGTATGTTAGCAATGTCATAAGTTAGCATAAGTTAGCATAAGTTAGCAATGTCAACCACCCTGTCACTTACCACTTTAAAAAAATGTCTCATTGGAAGATAACTCGACTTGATCACAATGAAAAGTATTGAAAGGACAGATTGAATGCTAGAACAATTATGTAATACCTTGCAAATTTGAATGAGCCCTCTGTCCACAAGTTGTAATAATCTTGTGGGTGGAATCACCCTTTTTGTCAACGTTGCAGAATGTCGAAAGTCAGCTGAAATGGTAGCCTACGAGTAGACCCATTATCCTACAGAATAGAGGGTCTACGAAATAATGAGATAAAGCTTGCTACGTCTGTTCAATTAATGATGTTAATCCTCTATTCAAAAATTTGTGTGAAACCCATCTAAACAAAGGCTGCATAAATTAAGTTCTAGAAACCTGGAACTGTAGTAGCAAGCTTTCGCTCATTAATTCGTAGACCCTTTTCTCCAGTTGGATATAAGGGGTCTACACGTAGGCTACTGAAATGGGAGTTACGCTTTAAAAACAGACCCACGAGGGATGAGCACTAAAACGGACCCGACTATTTAACCAAAAATATAAATAAATATTCTTATGACGATAACAGCAAGCCGCACCTTTTGGTAAATGAACTAAAGTAAGCTAAAGTATACACCAGTCGGGGAAGTTATTTGTCATGGGTCATTTGTGATTTTTGGTGAGTAAAGGGATGGAGACAATTTTTGATAACGTTCTTTCAGATTTATTTGATCAACTTAATTCCAGTTCCAGAGAGATTCCACGAAGACTTGTAACGTTTATCTAGCCCAATCCAAGATCTACTTGTTGATGAAGGGATCAGAATATAGAATAGGGCAAGGGGTCAGGTCAGCATCGATAAAGTCTTCCTTTGTATTTTGTCAAATGTCAACTTGCTCAGATTCCCATGACATTTTCTGACAAATGTTTGAGAATTCCTGTTTCTAGGGTACTCTGCTGCCTTCAAAGTCATCTCCCTCTGTGTTCTGCGTTGATGGTTAGGTTTGATATGCATTAAACGCCAACATTTTCGGACGTTAGAACTTTTCGTAAATTTTAATGTCCGAAATTTTTTTTGATTGGAGCAAACTCTGCCCTTCTGAGAAGCGATGAGTTTGCATCTTTTTTGTCTCTGCTTTAGAGAAATTTTGTGCTGCCAAGCTAGACTGATTACACAGTTCGTAGTTATCGCTATTGATAGACTGATTCTGATGGACGCTCAAACTATGACTCATGGATTTTCACATTGAAAATTAGGACGAAATTGTATCCCTCGATTTCATGTTCGGATATGGGAACAATTGCAACACTGTACGAAAAGCTAAGTGCTTCAGGCAATGGCGTATGGGCCTAAGCTGTCGGCTCAAGCCTCAGATGATAAAACGCCTCAAAATTCAAGTTTTCAGTGATGTTTGCAATGAACAAAAGCCACAAGTATCCAGATTAATGTTTCCTCAATCCAAGAATCCCCAAACCTTTCACTTTCAACCAGGAGTCCTTCATTTTCAAGGCCACTTCGCTTCTATGAACTTCACCACATCAATAAAAATTTCCTACTGCCGAAGGCTGCCATGACTACGACACAACCTCGTTCCAGAGCGACCAGAAAATCAATGCCCTCTTCATCCCAATGTTTTATGTGAAAGTCCATAAGTCCCAGTTTGAGCAAAAAAATGTTGTTGTTGTTGTTGTTGTTGTTGTTGTTGTTGTTGTTGTTGTTGTGATAACTGGGACTATTTCGTGAGTCTACTGCCCGAATTATTTGAAGCGTCTGAATTCTGTTTCTCAAGAAAGCCCCTTCAAGAATCTTCCAAAACAGGCCTATTTTTCCTAATATTTCTGTCTTACAGCAATGACTTCAACACGTTTAGCAATGGTTATCATGGGTTGTCTTCTTGGGAGAATGAAATCACCCGGTATAATGTAGTTGTGCTCCCAGGGATGATACTTTCATCCTCCCAATGGAAAAACACGTGCTAATGTAAAAGTCATTGCTGTAAGGCAGAAAATTTGGTCGTGATTTCAGGCCTATTTTGAAGGTTTTTAAAGGAGCTTCCTTGAAAAAATTCCTCATAATTTCAGAACTGAGTGGCCAATTTCAGTTGGGTAAATTTAGAATATATTTGAGCATGTCCACTATTGAATAATATACTAGCCAATAATATTGCCTTGATATCGATGGAGCAGTTGGTTGCCTTTCAGGCGACGATTGCTTTCTTCTTTTTACTCGCCTGGCAAATTCTGTTGGACGGCATACGCCTTCTCCAGCGATACTTGTTCAGATGTTACCATGTGTTACTCTAATTATGTTGCATAGTTTAGTGCGGAATCTAGCTACCATGTATCATCAGATATCATGTCAGGATGAAAAAAAGATACTCATTTATTCTTAAAATGATATACCAGAGAGAGACCTTCCTTTGGCGGGTTACAATTTGTTCCCTTCCTAGTTATGGAATATTATGCAATACCATGTTACTTGCATAATACTTTATTCGTCTATGTTCAAATTAAAAATACCCCAAACCTTGGAGGGGTACAGTTTTCTCCCTACCTTTGTTATGGAATTTGGTACAATCCTATCTTGGTTGCAGAATATTTTATTCGTTTGTGTTAAAATACCAGAGAGACCTTGGAGGGGTACAATTTGTTCCCTACCTTTGTTATGTAATTTGGTTCAATGCTGCTGTGTCTATGGTGCTGACAAGAAGTTTGAGCAAAAGTTTGAATTCTGTTGGACGGCACGCGCCTTTATACAGCAATAGTTGTTAAGATGTTACCATGTCTTACTGAATTACTGTTTAGTTACTTTGCATAGTTTTGTGCTTGAAACAAGAAATAGCAGGGAATCCTTGGAGGGGTGCAATATGTTCCCTACCTATAGTTATGGAATCTTATGCAATGCTGCAGTGCTGGCCCAGTGCTGGCAATCGTCAAAATCCAAATGAGACGGCACGCGCCTTGAACAGCAATGCTTGTCTAGATGTTATTCAAATATACACCTGGTCTCGCGTAGTCTCGCTGTTCTTTCTTTACTGATTAAATAAAACCCAATCGTTTTGTCAACTCAGTTTATCCTTCATTGTTTCTCAAACACAAGGGGATATTTGAGTATGATTTTTGCGGCAAACTGACCCGACCCTTTGCGCCCTTTGCTGGCCTGTTTTATGTATCAGACACGAGACGCACAACTATGTCGAGCTCGGTCGCACTGGCGATACGTCACAGCGCTTCATCGTCATCCAGAATGCGTCAAGAACGATACTTTAATAGACCTTTTAGCTATTCTACAAAAGAGTCTAGAACGAGTGATATCTTTCTAAATTTCGTAGTACTCTGATGAACAGAAACTCTGACGCCATTCATTCGAATATTTCATATAAAGATATACAAAAATGTCACTCGGTCCAGTCTTTTTTGTGGAAAAACTAAATGGTTTATTGGCATTTGAAGTTTGAAGTGACTCGTTCGAGACTTTCGAGATTCGTTTGGTGTGAGAGGATTCGAGAGGATTTAGGCCCTCGTGTTACTAGTCTAGTACTGCTCGTGCAATATTATCACGTGCAATCGAACATGTGGTTGCGTTATCAAGTGGACTGGTATGAATTCCAATATTTCCTTCTTGAAAAATAGTCTCGAAAGTGTCTGTGTTCGTGCAGAGACACAAATTTGATTTTTGAAACCTTTTGGAAGATAAGATTCATTCGCATTCGATGCAGTAACTAGCTTCCTTTGTTGTATTTCGTAGTTGTCGCAAAAACCTGCCTTCAAACCTTCAAAGCAGGTCAAAGAAGAATAGCCACGGTACTGAAATGAAACGTGTAGTAAAAAGGGTCTGGTACAAGTAA
Source organism: Aurelia aurita complex sp. Pacific (assembly GCA_004194395.1). Classification (NCBI taxonomy): domain Eukaryota; kingdom Metazoa; phylum Cnidaria; class Scyphozoa; order Semaeostomeae; family Ulmaridae; genus Aurelia; species Aurelia aurita complex sp. Pacific. The sequence continues at coordinate 260,395 of REGL01000127.1, read as the reverse complement.
TCTAGAATTCAACATAATTAGACTGAGGCATGCTCGTGGAGCTTTCGAATCTTTTAAATCAACTTCTTTCTTGGTACTTCTACAAGGAGTCAGTCTCCTCCTTAAAATCATTATGAATAATGATATCGCTCGATCCAGACTCTTTTGTGGAGCAGCTGAAACTTCTACTTCTAATTCTATTCCTACCCTCTTGTATCCTTGTATCCGTCTATTTTCTTCCACCTAGATATCTTGGTTCCACCTGTGTTCTCCAATATCGCCATTTTTTGTCTTTTCACGTATTCTCTGCTGTCTTCCATTGATCAAGCTGCTAATGACATCAAATGTTCCTTTTTATTTTATTGCTATGGCCTTTCGTCTCTTAGGAATTCTCGCACCTCTTTTCTCTGCTTTCTTGGCCTAAAATTTTAGACCAAGCCCATCTTGTCCATTCTTGACCTGTCCTGACTTTTCTGTCCCTGTGCTAAACTGGACCACCTAATGGTTCTACTCTAAATCCCCTATCATCCCTCCGATTGTATTTCATCTTCAAAAGAAGCACGTGGAGTTAAAATTGGCTGATTTCCCTACAGCTATCATCTACTTTCATCATAGTCATTCAATCAAACTTTTGTGTCAAGGCATTCTTGTATGAGATCGACGAAAATTCCGCTGGCCACAATCAGGCTTGGGTAATGACCAATTTGAAAGGTATCCTTGGACGATTTATAACATGATTGAATACAGACGCGTGCCGCTTCTAACCCCCATTTGATATCTGTTCAATATGAAAAGCAGCCTGGGGAGGGTCTTTGCTTTTCGTGACCACTAAACTTTGGGCAGGTGTGTGATGAATGGATTTTTACAAAAGAATTCCTTCTTATCGCTGTCTCTCTTTGCTTCCACGTGCCTTTTTTGTTGCTTTAATCGGATTTCCAGAAATGACCATTCACGATTTCCACCATATTTAGCCATTTTTATCATTGCGTTGATTATTTCCTTAAATATTTTATTATTTCATCATCGTTTCGAGACGTTATTTCTATGTTCGAGGCCGACCTTTGGCAGCTATGTTGCAACGCGGGGGATCTTAGAGTGCATGACGCATACAGCTAACTGTTAATTGAACTTTGTGTGCATGACGCATACAGCTAACTGTCAATGTCGAATTGTTTGTTTTGATTTTGAAATCCTTGGCCATCTACAATAGACCTTTCAGCTTTCTACAAAAGAGTCTGGATCGAGCGTTATTTTCATACTTCGTTATATCACAATTGTGCACATTCGAAAATTCAACAAAATGTAGCAAAATATCGTTCGATTTACATTCTTTGCAGAAAAGGTCTATTGCACATTGCACTACACGAACCAAGAGCAATGTTTTGACCATTTATAATAATAATAAAGTTTTGAAACTGTTCCAAAATGGTGTACGAAATGATTATTAGAACATCGGTATCAGACAATTTTGCAAGCAAATTTATATACTGTGCATCAAGGCTGAAAATTTAGCTTTCAGAATATCCTCTTGAAGATATTCAATCAAAGTTATGTGTTCTTGCTTGCATTCCTCAATGAATCCCCAAGCTACGATCAATTACTTCCGTCAAGAAACTAGGAAAAATTCTTATCTGTAAAATCTCAAAATCCTTGAAAAACTAGTAGGCACAAGGAGACTTTTGATCTTATGTTTGCAATGAACCTCTTACTTGTTGTTGTTGTGGCAAACTGAACATTCGAGTCACTTTTTCGGTGCCATAGACCTTTCAGCTTCTGAAAAGAATCAGAATCGAACGATATTTTGCTACATTTTGTAGAATTTTCGAATGTGCACAATAGTGATAGAAGCTTTAACGCCACTCGATCGAACCTCGTGTATAGAAATGTATGAAAATAACGCTCGATTCAAGCTCTTTTGCAAAATAGCTAAGGACTATTGCACACTTAATGAATTGAATTGAATGGAATATTGAAGTTTATTGAGTTGAATTGAGTGTATCAACGACATTGATAACGCGGCCACCCAGCCTTTCGTTAGAGAACCGGCGCTTTACAACCATTCAGTGTTGCTTACCCTAGATTACGATTTAGAAATTGGATGTTTTCAAATGCCTCTTTCGGCATCACAACAACAGCATCGTTATATATTTTGTATGACGTGACATTTGTGTTAAGGTCGTGCATAAAGTGAACCGCTTCGACATTTTGGTCCCTGTTAGGCCGTTGATGTTTGCTGCTCTGCTGTTGTTGTTTATTTTGTCCGATTTTTTTCCTGCCTTTTACGTCAGTATTGTTTATGTAAGGTATCTCTGTATATACCGATGAACTACTATCATTGGTCGCTATTTTAGCCCAACACGGGTACCTTCAAAGGCATAGCACACCGCCCTTTTCCTTTTTCTAAAGTAGAAGGAGACAGAAATTAATTCGTTACCAAATCAACGGAGTAGCGTCATTTTTACGCTTTTCTTTCAAACATGATTTGCCTTGGGCTAAATCTAAGCATCACAACTTCTGTTTATCTATATCCAAAATAGTTTGTGTGAAGTAATTGCAAATAGGCGTTATTTTTCACTTGTTTTGTTTTGTTTTGAAAACGGTTAAGAAAAACTTGCAAGTCACAGTGAAATTCTTGGTTTCATACAAAAAGGGATACGTTAAAGGGAATCTAAGCATATATAATCCTTTGATAGAAATAACCTTACCTATACAATAGGCTGTAACACGTGTAGCACCATATTTGGGTAACTGATCTATTTCAAGAGGAAATACTGATCTCTGATAGCAAGATAAAATCTAGAATTTGACTGCAAGTGGCTTGAGTCACTTTTACATTCCCTTTAAATGGATACAACATGTTGCAACTTGAATGTTGTAACATTCACTGGAATATTCTATAATTCTCTTACCAAACTATGATCCACTTTTATATGCTTACATTCCCTTTAAATGGATACAATATGTTACAACTTGAATGTTGTAACATTCACTGGAATATTCTATAATTCTCTTACCAAACTATGATCCACTTTTATATGCTTACATTCCCTTTAAATGGATACAGTTTTTTGCAACTTGAATGTTGTAACATTCACTGGAATATTCTATAATTTTCTTACCAAACTATGGTTCNACTGCAAGTGGCTTGAGTCACTTTTACATTCCCTTTAAATGGATACAACATGTTGCAACTTGAATGTTGTAACATTCACTGGAATATTCTATAATTCTCTTACCAAACTATGATCCACTTTTATATGCTTACATTCCCTTTAAATGGATACAATATGTTACAACTTGAATGTTGTAACATTCACTGGAATATTCTATAATTCTCTTACCAAACTATGATCCACTTTTATATGCTTACATTCCCTTTAAATGGATACAGTTTTTTGCAACTTGAATGTTGTAACATTCACTGGAATATTCTATAATTTTCTTACCAAACTATGGTTCCTATGATTTCGCACTGTCACGCATAATCTTCACATAGAAACACCTCCGTCAAACCCCGTCAAACAGGATATTTTCAACTGCTTTCCACTCTACAGACAGTTTTTATAGGTTCCCATTCACCTAAGGGTGCTCTTTTGAAAGTGGTTTTTTTCTAATAACGTGAATGTGTACCTGTCTCATCTGAAGCTAAGCCAATTATTGTGCAATCACCCCTAAGCAGTATGCTCTCCATTCTAAAAACAGTCCCCATTCACGTAGGGGTGTTGTATTGAAAGCAGATATTTTCCATTCCAGTAGATTTTATGTGTTCTCATCTCACCTGAAGTTAAGCCAATCATTGTGCAATCACCCCTAAGCAGTATGCTCTCCATTCTAAAAACAGTCCCCATTCACCTAGGGGTGTTGTATTGAAAACAGATATTTTCCATTCCAGTAGATTTTATGTGTTCCCATCTCACCTAAAGCTAAGCCATTCTTTGTGAGAGCACCCCTTTAGAGCACTGCACCCCTTTCACAAACAATCCCCATTTACCCAAGGGTGCCCTTTTGAAAGATTATCTTCCTGGCTGACCTTTATGCGTTCCCATCTCAGTTAAAGCTAAGCCATTCTTTGTGAGAGCACCGCTTTAGAGCACTGCACCCCTTTTACAAGCAATCCCCATTTACCCAAGGGTGCCCTTTTGAAAGATTATCTTCTTGGCTGATGTTTATGCGTTCCTATCTCACCTAAAGCTAAGCCATTCTTTGTGAGAGCACCCATTTAGAGCACTGCACCCCTTTTACAAACAATTCCCATTTACCCAAGGGAGCCCTTTTGAAAGATTATCTTCCTGGCTGATGTTTATGCGTTCCTAGCTCACCTAAAGCTAAGCCATTCTTTGTGAGAGCACCCATTTAGAGCA
>REGL01000127.1:217695-244527 GCA_004194395.1 Aurelia aurita complex sp. Pacific | reverse complement strand
GTGTTGAACGATGCCCACTATGGCTCACCAACCCCGAAGGCTGGATTTAGTGAACCAACCGAGATCTTAGCCGTTCTCACGAACAGATCAACATTGCGATGGGCCTACTCTGGTTTCCAGTTACTTTTCAAGACCTCCAGAGATGATGTGACGTAGCTAAAGTTTCTTCACAAATTGCGTATTCCTTTGTTTTGGCCTGACTTTCTGCTTTGGTTGCAGACTGATTACAAAGAATCCCATTGATCGTCGTTCATCAAACGACACAAACAGAAAATACTCTGTGTTCAAGCCGAACCCCAGTTTCGAACAGGAATGGAACTGGGGTCTGGGACGCAGGTAATTCTATCAAATAGCGGTAATTATGGCAATGTGATAAGTCTAGCTTGGCACTGAATGAAGAATGGGCACTATTGCAAAGTGAGGATAAGTTTATGCAAATGCAGGATTGCACGAAAATTATCATACTGCACCATTTCCCAAAGGTTGGACCTTTGTACTTGCTCAATGCCATTTCAAAACTGGTCAACGCCCTTATCGCAATCATCAAGAGAAATCTAAAATTTTAATGATTTTTGGACTAAGTCAATCGTTGATATGGGACTAATAATCTCTACCACAAGCCTGGACTTGCTACAAATCCAGAGACGTAGGAACCGGGGAGCATCTTCTTGTGAAATATATTGCTAATCTTCAGCTAAAAGTAGAAGATTGTGATTACACGTTGCTTTTTTCATAAGAAACTGGTTTATAAGAAACTAGTACTACGATGACCAAAAATTTAAGAAACTCTAGTACTACGCTCAAGAACAGTTAAGAAACTCTAAAACTTTATTTCTGTATGTCTCTCTCATTCTATGTCTCTCTAACAAAGGTACATTCATCTTTTCTTGACTTTTAACTGCAAAATTTGTAAATTTTTGCCTTGATGTGCATGGCTTCTTCTTGATGACAATGTCAATGCAAAATGGAAGCCCTTTCTCGAGAAGAAGGCCCAACTTCGAATAATACCGCAATTGGCCCAAAAAATAAGAAACTAATTAAGAAACTTTTACTACTAAAACACCGAAATTTTCATGCGAAATTAAGAAACTTTTAGTACTAAGTGCTGATCCAAGTTTCTTATAAAAAAACGTGTACTTACAGTTTCTCACAAGTTTCTTAAATGCTCCATAACAATCTTCATGCTCACTACCTATGCCCTCGTGAGCATCTCAAAATAAGGTTATCTATCTCAAGACTTTTTAATGTTCAGACATCACTCAAGTACCTTCAGGGAGATATGATACAGGGAACGAGTGAAAACAAAGTAAAACTATGTTGAGGATTTTTTCTTTATCAAAATAAATAGATATTCTCCATATCTCCCTGACTCCCTCGTTGCATAGACTTTGATTTCTGGTGACGTCATACCCATTATTGTTCCTTGTTTTTCTTTGATTTTCACCGCAAGGCCTTTCTAAATATTCCCATGCAGTTATTCTAACTGTTATTTTCCTTTGAGCTGTCGCCATATCTTGCTGATTCTCAACTGTTACAAATCTGACGTTGCAATTTCTTCATGCTGTATTCAATGGGTGGCTATCGACAAAGGGCTACAAAGTGCAGACAATGTTTTTATGGGTGTACTCATTCCTAATTTATTCACACTTTCCGATGTCCGGTACTTGAAACTCTTTTGCATCATTAGTTGAAAATATATCATCACTAATATCTTATTGAATAGGTGTTTTAATTCTATGTGAGTACGTCTTGAAAAATATGGCCTTGCAATTAATTAGCATGTACTGCAATTCACTACAAGCTTAGGTCCATCGATTTGGTGTAGTTCATTACAAGCTTAGGCCCATCGATTTGGTGCAATTCATTACAAGCTTAGGCCCATTGATTTGGTGCAGTACATTACAAGCTTAGGCCCATCGATTTGGTGCAATTCATTACAAGCTCAGGCCCATTGATTTGGTGCAGTACATTACAAGCTTAGGTCTATTAATTTGCTTTTGCCAGGCTGTCTAAAAAGAATCTGAATCGAACGATTTGTATTTAAACTTTAAGATTTTTCGAATGTGCTTAATAGTGATACACCATTCAATCGAACTTCTTGTATACAAATGTATGAAATTATCGCTCGATCCAGGCTCTTTTGTAGAATAGCGAAAAGGCTGCACACTGGACGAGATCTGGAGCGAGCGGTTTCTAATTGGTGCGGCCATTATGCGACCAATTCAGAAACTGGTAGCCTATCATTTCATCGCTCATCGTTCTCAAAAGCAAAGAGGGAACTACAAAGTAAATTGGAAATGTTTAGGTGAAAAATGTTATTTTAGCTGTGAAGAAGCAACCAAAAATGTCTACTGCAAAATGCTTGTCTTGCAGCAGAGGCTGTGACGTGAAAGGAGACGATGATGATCGTTACATAAAACATAGCAGAAAAAATGACAGTTTTAAAAATCACGAAAAGATGACTAGCTTCGAAATAACAATTCAAATCTGAATCGCTCTTACCTGAAAGGTTGTGACTGAGATATACTGCATTTATTGACTGAGTTATGACGATGGTTTGACCTTCAAAGTCACTTGTAATAACTCATTCATTCTTATAATAGTAGGGCCTATCAAGAAGTTGTTTACATTAGCAGTGCATCAAGGCACAAACTGATTACTGTTAATATTTAGTGACGGAGATAAATCGTTCCCCAATTTATCTTTGCCAGTATGAACTGTCTTGCATTAAAGTAGGCCTAGCCTAACAATGCTTCATAAGATTGACAGATTGATAAATACATTTTATAGTTTTACTCTCTTTACTTTGACAAATTTTTTGGTTTGCTTTTCTGTGCTTGAAATGCAATGAATGAAAGTCGCGCTTCGAATTTCATGTAGGGGTTCTCAGTTCTCTCTAGCAAACTACAAACCCCGTTTATCTTGATGTTCCTAGCCTGTGTGTAGACCCATTGTCCAGACAGAGATCGGGTCTACGAATCAATGAGCAAAATCTTGCTACTGCAGTTCTAGCCTGCGTGCAAGAAAGACCGTATACACAGCCTACTGCAGTTCCAGATTTCTACGTAGAATTTATTCATGCAGCCTTTGTTGAGACGCGTTTCACACATTATTTCAAAAGAGGATTAACATAATTAACTGGGCAGCCGTAGCAAGCTTTATCTCCTTTTTTCGTAGTCCCTTTATTCTTTAGGATAATGGGTTTACTCGTAGACTAGATGTTCCTGATTGTCACCATGAAAATGACACCGATACATCTTGCAAGGCATCTTTCAAAGCCGAACAGCCACTCAGTAAAGACTGCAATATTTTTTAGGTTTGATAGGAGTCAGCTTTGCCCAAGTTATATAAGTTATATGAGATATAAATAATATATTAGTTCTTCTTCAGTGTGATTTTACTGTGCGTAATAAGGGGCTAGAAGATTCATTCGAATTAAGATAAATGTCAACACAGCCAAGAAAGATAGGCCTAAGACTTAGGCCCAAGATCTAGGCCCGATCGACAAGCTTCTGCAGACTATACGAAACAGCTTGGAACTATCTTGAATGAGAACGAAGTTCCCCTGTTCAACCTTGATATTCTTGCAAAGAAGTTTGTAGCCTACGCGTAGACCCATAGGCTAAGAAGTTTGAAGCTTTACGAAGCTTGCAGATGTTGTATGAAGTTCGTTACCAGGGCAACCAGTTTATCAAAATGGCTTCAATGCTGCAATGTGTTCTTGGCCTAAATTGATGTCATCCCATCCCCCAATATCAAACCCTCGATCAAACCAAGTAACATTTGGTGTCCAGCTCCATGGCGCCTAGTTTCTTCGACGTAAAGTTGACAGCAAGTTTTGTGTTTATGCCAGATTGAATGTCTCGTCAAAACCGGGTTCTTTTGTGCGCCAAATTTGATTTTAAATTGACATTTGCCTGGGTCAGACATTTTTCATGGGCTTGTGGTAGAATTGGTCAAGAGTCATTCGTAAAATTTTGTGAGAATTTTAAGCGCCTTATTTTCCAATAAAATTGAATTCTTGATAGATCAGCTGAAATGATCTTGTCAGGTTTTTTAGTCGTTTCTTTGGAAGGACATGATATTGTAACGTTTGACCTAAGACGAAACCAAATTTTCTTTCATGTGCAAAATGCTCTCTCTTTCTTTTGGCCTTGAATAATAAACCTGAAATTTGCTGACAGGTTACTCGCCACTGACTCAATTGCAATATTATGCAAAGAACTATACATCAAACATTTTTAATTTTGCAGCAATCTCTCTGCCCTGCCCTTCGTAATTTATATGTCCAATCATAGGGTCCTATAGACCTAATGCCCATTTTGAACCTCGCTCTCTTTGAAAAATAACTTATTCTTTTTCTTAGAAAGATAGGTGGTTTTGTCCTGTTTTGAAACACTGTAGATGGTTACGAATACGCCTTTTCGCTATTACCAAAAGGAGCCTGGAACGAGTGATGCCTTCCTGTTAGAATAAAGAGCCATTGTCATCCAGGATCCTTTGCAGGCACCCTGCAATTTCAATATGGAACCACACCCTGCAGTTGTTGAGCTGATTGTTGTTGTTGTTGCTGAGTTTTAATTTTGTTGACTTCTCTATCAGTCCAGCTACTGCAATGTGGATTCATGCTTTCTGCTTAGGTCAAATTTGATTTTCACACATGCTGTAATTGCAGCGTGCCCGCAAAGGACCCTGGGTGACAGTGGATTCGAAGTTTGCGTGCTCCTTCAACAGTATATTTGTATTTTTCAATTTTGGTTTTGTTTGGGTTCAGCTTTTCGCTAAGTAGCCTTATGCATCTTGTTAATAATCCACGTCTAAAAAATTGTTCGTTGTTGTTCGTCCGATTTTGTCTTCAAAATGGATGACGTAAAATGGAGAAAATCTTCGTTATTCCAATTTCTAAAAGTTTTTGCATAACGGCAATAAACGCAAGCTGGCTTTCAAAAATTACCCAATCATATTCAAAGAAGGATTATGACGTAGAATTCAGATCTGAGCATTTCACTGGAAAATTTCGTAAGGATTTACAATTTGCTTCAAATTTATTCAAATTTACGATCTTCTTGAAATTATTGCTTGTTTTCGAAAAGTCAAACTCCAGAGAGAACAGACTTCATAGGTGCCGACGCCCTCTAGAGGCGTTACTCTACCCCTAAACGTTGTTTTAAATCCCATTGGGGAGTTCATTGGAATGATCAATATTTGTTAAAATTCTCTTTTGTCATGTTGAAATAAAAAGAAAATTGAGCTAAATACTCGGACGTGTGAAAATGCGATGGATCCGCCAGCAAAGAGTCTTTTTTATCTTTTGTTTTGCAAGGAATAACATTTGTCCGGAACTCATAAGCGGCAAAGCGGCCCTTTCTCTCGTATTTCTACAATTCTTCCTCTGCAGAAGTCTATCGAAACTTGTCTCCAGTAAGATTAGACTAGACAGATTTTCGGGTAAAGATGCAATGCAGGACCAAAGAAATTGCATTTAGCACTGAAAGATATGAGATATAACTTGTCCATGCACCTGCAAAACAAAAAATTCCATCCCGTATCTATAACCATGCATTGCGCTCACAAATTAAAGAAAGTGTGATCTCAAGATAGTTTTGGTCAATCTCGTCCCCAGGGCCTTGACAAAAGGCCCTGGGGACGAGGTTGAGATTTGGTCCTTGTTCTGTCACGTAGTGGTAGATCAAATGCAGAGCAGGGAGGGGCACCTGAAGTCCCTCTTTCTTTTATTTATGTTAGCCTGTACAAGTGACGAGTAAAAGATAGAATTTATTTACCAGAAAGCCTCATAAAAACCAGGATGCATTGTATGAGGCCTCACATTTGTAGACAGGATTACCAAAGGAATAACAGTGCTGTATGCTTTGGACACGTGATCATGGAAGGTACTGCAGATTGTGGATAGGAAATTGGTGCCCCACTTTTATCATTACCCTACCCTTTAGCTAACTTACAGTTAAAATGAACCGAACATTTTGCTATTTTGGAGAGTAATAAATGAATGAACCTAAAAATGCGTCCCCCAGCACTATTTTACCCTACATATGCATCATATATTTGGTTGAATTTTTGCAAGTTCGTCACTTTAAACTGAAAGTTCAAACTGGTTATGGTTTCTTTGCGGTGCCCTTGCGGTGCAAGTTCTAGGAAAAAAGAATAAAAACAAAGAGGGACATGACTTCTCCAAAACAATAGCTAAGCAACGCATGGGGCAGATCGTATTAAAGTTCATTCATTCTCGAAGTGTTAAACCTCTGTTTGGAAGACATGGCGAGCGCATCATCCCCATTTATTAAAATCCTGTAATTTCGGATCCACGTGCCCCCAATCTCCCTCTCTACCCCCAACATTTTCCCATCTCATTCATTTCGAAGTGCATTTCACTTATTCAAAAGAGCATACAGTACAAGATTTTTCAGAACAAAGGGATTTTTATGGGTTTCTGAGAAATTTTTATTGAAAATAACAGGACGTTGCGAAAGGTGTACGGGAGTTTTTATGAGTGAAATGCATCCTCGCCCGTACCCTGTGTACCAGAACCTAAACGTTTTTTTGTTTCTTAAGGTAGTTACACTACAAATAAGCTAACTTTTTTATTAAAGGTGGTATGGACCTACTGTTTTGACATTATGCTAAGAAAAGTTTGTTGACACAAAATTTGACAAAAAATTTGCATAAATTTGCATAATTATGACGTAATTTGCATAATAAACGGCAAAAAATGCCAACATTTTCATGTCATATATTTTGGTAATTAGTCAGTCAAAGTCTATGAAACTTGGGAAATATGTTGGAGAGGTTGTGTTCTAGGGACAAGACCATTCATATCAGATTATCTCAATATTTGTTAGATTTATGGNTGTCATTTAATCCTGACCCGCAAAAGCAAGCATATTCCAGTGAAAAAAGTAAACAAATATAAATATCTTGGAATTATCTTAGATTCAAAGCTTTCTTTTTCTGCTCACATCAAATCAGCTATTTCTAAAACAAGAAAGGGTATTGGCCTGCTGAAATATCTCTCTAAATATCTTCCCAAGCATACTTTAAATGAACTATATTAGCTCTATGTGCGACCTCAAGCTCGGGCACATTTTAAGGTAGTTACACTACAAATAAGCTAACTTTTTTATTAAAGGTGGTATGGACCTACTGTTTTGACATTATGCTAAGAAAAGTTTGTTGACACAAAATTTGACAAAAAATTTGCATAAATTTGCATAATTATGACGTAATTTGCATAATAAACGGCAAAAAATGCCAACATTTTCATGTCATATATTTTGGTAATTAGTCAGTCAAAGTCTATGAAACTTGGGAAATATGTTGGAGAGGTTGTGTTCTAGGGACAAGACCATTCATATCAGATTATCTCAATATTTGTTAGATTTATGGCTGATTTTCCATTTTCATAACATTCTTACGGATGGTATCATCTGCATAATTTTGAATATTAGGTGCCAGATAATTCCAAAGAGAAAAATAATGGTCTTGTCCCTCAAAGAGGAGTTGCTGATGCTATCTGGAAAGTTTCACAGTATTTCATTGAGGGGTTTTAGAAATATCTGACATCAAAAAGTCAATATTGTGTGAAAACATGTTTTCCGGAAAATGCCATTTAAAGTTTTGTCTTGCTTCCAAACTCTAATGTCCACCAGCAACATATGAATCTCCACCTTCTTTCTCCTTCTCTTTGTCTATGAAACCCTTTTGTATACTCCTTAGCTGCTTTCTCCTTCTTTTTGTTATTGCAGACTGTCTCTTTTCAGTTGCCTTTACCCTCTTCAACAATTTTTCTGCGGACTTTTTTCTGGTCAAATAATACCCAGGTCTGACATTAAAATGTGAAAGCACCTCATAAATTCCCTTTGGTCCATCATTAAATTCTATGGTTGCTGAATTTACTCCAATTTCCAACACATTTCTTTGCACAAAAATATTTTTTGGACATTTTGTCCAAATAATGTTATTGAGGGCCTCGTTGCAGTTTTGAGTTTTGCCATGGAGACACTTTTCAAGGAGCTCATCACTGCTTAAATCCTTGAAGATTGGGACAAGGAGATCATGAATCCACTGAGGCAGATTGATATTCTTCTTGTATTTTTCAGTTCCATTGCTTTGATCTTGCCTCCATTTGCACCATGAGTCTGGATCAGTTGGGCAATATCGATGCCGATAACTTTCATCTTGGAAGTCAGTACAGTGCCAGAGTATTGCACCGATTGCCTTCTTCATTCCATAGAGATTTCCTTGATTTTGCCTTATTGCCAAACCAAAATAATTCTGCATGGCATTTACTATTTTATCAGTTAGCTTTCCTCTACCTGATAGTGGAGTTTTACTGCTCTTGTAATTTGTCCTTAAGGTTCTTAATCTGTTACCCAAACGTTTTTGGACATGACCAATGCATTCAAGTTTGTTTGGTGTGACTGCATATCTCGTATATGGTTTTGCTTGCACGACCTCTTTGAATGATGACGTATCACCATCACCAATGTAATCTTTAAATATGAGATTATGCTTGTCAGCAGATGAGCAAAAGATATCTATTGCCCCTGCAGCTTCCATTGCTCCTGAAGATTTATTGTGATTGATATGACAATCATGATCAACTTTCCATCTTTCATATTCTGGTGTTCCTTTCCTTGACTCTCATCTTTGACATGATTTGCAATGCTTTGAGTAAACTCTGCTATCTATGCATTTGCCATTTGATATTGCGGTTACTACACCATTTAGAGACGAATGTCCTCGCTTTTGCCATGAGCCATCAAGAGAACACTGACAAATGGTTTTCCCTTGAATATTCTCTACCTCAGACTGTCTTATCTCCGAAGCAGCCTTCTTTTGACTGGCTTCTGCTGCATTTTCATATGCATCGTAGAGATCCTCGTATAAATTCAAATATGAGCTTTTTGATATTCCATGCATGTTCATGCATCGAGCAAAATTTTCAATACTATTGTGTCCTTTACCAATTTCCCTAAATGCAGTTACCATACGCCCATTTACTTCATAAAAATTTCTTCCACGTCCCTCCTTGCTTGCACATTCTTCAGACAAATACCACTGTCTCACCCAGGAGCAGGAAGTACAGCAGAATTTTAGCTTATTTGCAAAGCCCATTCTAGAAGAAAGAACGTTGGTAATCTCAATTTTTGCAAAGCAGCCAGGGCATTTTGATACACTGACGAGAATTCCTAAAAGAAGGCCAACGTTTACCAATAGGAAGTAATCATTTTCATCGTCATTTGTGCCATCAGGCTCTGCATCTTTAGTGGACAGCTTTTGCCTCTTAGGGGTCGATTCTTCCCCAGAGGTCGAAGGCAATTCATTGGGCCTAACGTCATTGGGCCTTTCTTCAGCAGTGACAGTAGTTTCTTGGTCCCGATGGTTAGTCTCTTCCTTCGTGAATTGGTTTCCATAGAACATTCTCTTCTTGAAGGCTGACTTGCGAGCTGATTTCCGGGCTTTCTTGGAACCCATATCAAATATAAACTACTGTATCTCTCGTGTTGAGTAAACAGGAAAACTTCACCGGGCAAGACTGGCGTTTAGAATCCATAATCATCATCATCAGCTACACAAGTGAGTGAGGCTATCGTAAATGGAGGAATAAGGACATAGATAGGTGGATGCCAAGGACTTTTTGAGCGAAAATCTGGCAAGAACATTTGATGTTTTAGCCAAAACATTGGTTGCTATGTGGTTGCTAAGGGTTGAAAACACTGATACTACCACTAAATTCATAATTCTAGGCAAAACTGCATACAGAAATCAATGCAAATGTTATCTAAATGAAAGATTAATAGTGTAGGGATGCATTGGTAGGCAATTTGAAATTTCAGAAATTTGATGGAAAATTGACATTATTTGTAGTGTAACCACCTTAATTTTATGGCTCTGGTACCCAGGGTACATCGCGCTGTTTTCTTACGACTAGGCCTTTTTTGGCATTTTTTGGATTGTTTTCAGATTTATGTTTGAAGTGCGTTGTTGTTTCTCTTTCTATTTGCTGACAATGCAGTCCCTTTGGGCCAATTTCTTCCCAATTGTCTCGTTTCGAAGAACAGCGTTGGGTGTCCAATGTTCCAATGTAGCCGACCTCCTGGGTACCCCAAAAGCCAAACAATATTCCGCTTTTGTCACCTTTGAAGTATTTTGCCATTTGGCCCAAATGAAAGTGCGAGATTACAAGAGATGTGCCAAATTACATGGGTGTTGGAGTTTTAAAGAAATTAGACATTCCAGTCTTTGTCCCGGCTTATTCCCCGAATGCCAGAGAAAACCGGATTTGGACATTATGATAGTTATTCATGCATGACTAATTATGTTGCTGTGTGCTGGCTGTGTCTGCCCGCGATTTCGGTACTTTGATAGTCAAAGACAGGAACCGTTGGTGAGACCGCAGCCCAAGGGACTCTCTAACGTTGCATTGGCTTCAAAGTTCAGCCCATGAGTTCAGTCGTGCAGTGGTTTTGTATGGTTTTTAAGAAGAAATTTATTCAATTCTACTTTTTGTTCTTTAGAGAAAATAAGAGTAAGTTTACGCTGGCTCAGATCACCAAAAATTTAAGAAACTCCAGTACTGGGGAGAATGTAACTAAAGAAATTATTCATTTTAATAAATGAAATCCTTAGCATCTATTTACTTTATTTAAACCTGTTTCCAGTACTTGAAATGTGCCTGAGTAAAGTCTAAACATAGAAAAGGCTTCAAAAAATTTTGTTTCGAAATGTTCAGTATGCCACACCGGAAGTAGATAAGAAAATTGTTATGGAACTCGTAAGGAACTATGAGTACTCAAACTCTGATAATATAAGAAACTTTCAGAGATTCTTAGTTTCTTATGAAAAAGTACATGTAATACAGTAGCACTTTAAAGAAGTGCTCTTTGGGAAGCCCTGATTGTCCCTTGTTGCTAAGAATGATCCTCAAGAGGGCAGCGGCTTGTTTGAAGGGCTAAAGCCGTGGGCGGATGAATAACATTCCGTTATGATCCTTACAAAATAGACAGTATACAAAAATTCAATTCATTTTTTTTCAGGGTCAATCCTTGAGAAAGACTTCACGCACACGGAAAATTTTTGATCACTCCACCGTTGTCACGCTGAGGTAGAGACCACGTCAGGCCAGGCATTGAGTTCGGTTTAACTTCCATGATTTGGTCGTGAAACAGCTCCAGCCCCGTAAGCCCTGATCGTCGATCTTATGCCAAAGCTTTTAAATTTTTAACATCTTAGTTAGGCAAGGTTTTGTAAATAAATAACATCATAAAATGGAACAATTAGTTTGCTGTGAGGGTAAGATCGTCGTTCGGAGGAGTCATCCAGATCCCGTTCTACTCAAAGACCAGCGTGTTCTCAACACATTATTGCAAATTGAGGACCATTTTCTCCCGAGATGTGATTATTTCAAGATCGTACAAAAAGAAATAAAACCATTTATGAGGCGGATGGTAGCAACTTGGATGTTTGAGGTATGAGGATTTTTTTTCTGGTTTTTGATTGCCATTGGCAGGCGCGGGCCATGTGTACACCGTTTCGCTTGATCGGTCACGAAAACGTGTCGATCGAATTTCTCTTTGGCCTGGCTTGTCTCAATATGATCACGCGTGCTTCAAATTGCAAAATAAAACAGAAGGAGTTTAATTTTTGATAAATATCGCCCTTATTTTGATCCAGGATTTATTCTACCAGTCATCATATCAATCTAGCAGTTATATGATTGATAGCGTGATCCGATGTGCTGCAAAAATTAAGAAAATAATTTATTCCTGTCCTTCCTGTCTTGATAATTTCCCTCATTTTCT
Organism: Aurelia aurita complex sp. Pacific; assembly: GCA_004194395.1. Taxonomy (NCBI): domain Eukaryota; kingdom Metazoa; phylum Cnidaria; class Scyphozoa; order Semaeostomeae; family Ulmaridae; genus Aurelia; species Aurelia aurita complex sp. Pacific. Next base: position 232,708 of record REGL01000127.1, on the reverse strand, counting down.
CGGCAGGGTCACGGATAACTTTTTCAACTCTTTTCGGCATATAAATATTGACCCACCACCGGTAAGGAATAACCATTTCTTCGGTATGAAGGAAATAAATAGCAATATATTGCTCGAGTATAACTTTAATATCACCGTGGTGATTTCGTATTGAATACGTAAAATATTATGGTGCCAGTTGAAAATAATGGGAATTTCATGGTTGATCGTGCACCCTGCCGAGAAACGAGTGCATGACGTTAATGGGGGTATATCGCTGTGGCGCCGAGAACACTACGAGGGCCTTGGCCTGGGAGAAAACCGAAAACCAAAACCGCTTCTCCATCCCTATTTCTTTATTCAAAATACCCATTTCTTCAGCTTTCTGCCCTCCCCCCACCGCGAAAAGGGAAGACCTCCCAATATTTTGTATGTAAATCTCCCTGACTGGTTCCCCCCCCCCTCACCTCTGAAGTCCCTCTGAATGGCTCCTTTTCCCAACAACAAATCATGTATTCCCCACCCCTGAACGCACGCCCCTCCCCTTGAGCCAATTTCCCCCGTTAAAATACCCCATCTTATGCCCCATTTCTGATCACCTTTTTTCCTCCCTTCAGGTTTGTGAAGAACAGAGATGTGAAGAAGACGTGTTCCCAGTATCGATAAACTTTTTGGACAGATTTCTTTCAACGATGTCAATTCGGAAAAACCAACTTCAGTTGTTAGGAACATGCTGCATGTTTGTCGCAAGTAAACTAAAAGAGACTGTCCCCCTTACAGCAGAAAAACTAGTAATTTATACGGATAATTCAATAACTCTCGAAGAATTGTTGGTAAGTGTTGTTTCCCTGGAATTTGTTCAAATCATATCGAATTTTGATCTGTTGAATTGGAACAATTATCCGAAATTATTCAGTGGAGGGGATATCGTTGGATCAACGTCTTGCGTAAAATTACAGATCATTAGAATGGCTGACCGTTTGGCTTCAGTTTTCGCAATTTGTTTTGGAAATCGTACAAGAAATTTTAGCTGCAGAACGACAACTAGGGATTCCTTGGGAAAGCACAAGCTTTCGGATGGAACATGGAGGCCAGGACAAGGGTGTGAGAGGGCGTGAACGAATTATTTTATTTCATCATAAAATCCAGGCGTTTTATTTCTTTACATTCTCCTTGCCTCGTAGAAGTTGCACAAAATGGCGTTCATGTTGTAATTTAGTTCCTTAGGATGCCTCAACCAAAATCTAGGGCAAAGAAGGGAAATTTTTGTTGATGCTTTCTAAAATCTAAGGTGTGGCTCTCTCTAAAATCGAAAGAAATCACCCCCTCTGGGGACGTGCCTTTTATTTAGAGAATGCTCCTCCGTAAAGTCAACGCGAAAGGCGTTCCATTTGGGCGTTATTGCAACAAAAATCTTGTTCGTTTGGTTCGTGGTAAAGGCTGTTTTGGTTGTTGGGCACCTCGCAGATTCTTTAGCATTTCACCCTTCCTGCACACTTGAAAATGAGGATTAGATGGAATTCACAAATCATTTGTTTCCACACCTGGCCTGCACTGTGGTCCAAAAGGCTCCGACATCTTCTCAGCTGTTACTAATCTTGATGAGTTTGACAGAAAAAGTATCAAATATCAAGATACAATTTAATTGACAAAAGTCATTTGCTTGGTTTTGTTTCTGCTTCAATGAAAAAATGAACCCCAAAATGATTCCAGCACTTCAAAAAATTGACATAGGGCCATGGGGCAAATCACATCATCTAAATTTCTTTTGTTCCTGCAAAAGATCCCTAAATTCATTTGTTTCCAGGTTTATCAAAGAATAAGGAATGTACTGTGTATTCTCTCAATTCTGGAAAAAGAAGCCACCCGCTCGCTTTCTTGCTAAATTTTTGGGAATAAACACCCCATGGCATCCTTATTCTAGACGGCCTATTTGTTAATTTTGAGATTCTCAACATGTGAAACATATGGAGTCACCTTTCCTGAATTGTGATTTGAACTATATTTCCCAATTTTTCCTGTAATTCTCAAATGTGTTTGTGATGCTCTTTACCGTTAAAAACAGTTGTTTGTTTTAATTTAATGCGCCCCCCTGTTTATTAGAATGAGGGAATTTTTCAACAACCCTGTTTATTCCAGTCCCCTGTCTATTATGGAATTGAGAATCACTTTTCTTGGCAACCTCTTTGAAAGATATTAAGACCTTCCTTGCCGTAAATAACGAGAAACATCCAATAACACCAAACATCATTAGATCCTAGTTACTAATTGCTATTTTCACATATTTATGTATGTTTTTTATGAAACAAATTTATGTAGGGTTTTATTATATGATCTGACATCTAGCAAATATAAAATTTTGACATCCAAAATTAATTTATGAATTGGTAGGCTTTTGTAGCACAGGCTTAAAGCCCAAACTTTCCAATTTCAAGAAAAGATCATTGCCTTTTGGAATTATTTTTTCAATGAGGTAGTTTTTCATGGGTGCTGGACTTTAGAATTTGTGTTTGGGGTGCAAGTTGAGATGGCCTAAACACTATTTCCACAGAAATTTTGTGGTCCCAATATCTTGTGCGTTTACTATGGGCTTTCCAATCTGGCGTGGGAGAAAATGACCTCTTTGCCAAATGGAGTGCCCTTTCCTGGGGCTAAATTTGGACTGAAAGGGTGCATCCAAAAATAGTTTTCAGAGACTGCTGAGCCCCTCAAATGGTTTTGGGGAAGCAAAAGATACTTGAAAGAACCATTTAAGATGCAACAAGATACTTCAGTTTGAAACAAGGAAACTTTTGTGGAAATAGCCTGGGGACAAGGGAATAAATTTGTGAAAAATTGTCTTTTGGGGAAATGGGGAAATGAATTGATAAATCACCTAGTTTATCCGACATGGCTTAACAGGGTACAAGGAACACATTTGAAAAAATAACTGGAAGACAATTGCACTTTGACTCCATTGCGAGGGCAACGTCTTCATGATTGATTGATTGATTGATTGATTAATTTACCGTTTGGGTAAAATATTGGTGCCGTGACCCGGGGATTTTTTCGATTTCCTAAATATAAAAGTTGCTATGAAATAGATTTGAGCCAAAATGTGCCTTTGAGCTTTTAAATTTCTTTTAAACCTATTGTAAACAGTGTCGAATTACACTGTGAAAATCAAAATCTTGCAGCCAGCCGTTTAGATCTTTCGCCGTTTACAAATAAGGTAACGTTTATCACCATCATGTTAAAGAACATCCACAACATAGGCCGTGTTGCTCTCAACATATTTTCTGATTATCACAACTGTTATTTTTCCATGTAAGAGCTACTTGAGCAAACAAACCAACGTATATAACACCGATGTATGTGTACTCCTAGGATATGTGTCTTCCGATTTAAAACACCATTCAGCTCAAAGATTGCCGTATCTTACGTTCATTCCAGAATTAAGAAGTCATCCAATCGCAGGATCTTAAGGGTCTTGACACGACAATTAACGAAGGAAGGGTCAGAAACAGAGCTGAATACAATTCTTGAACTTCTGGCAGCAAGCAACAGGATGGAATTTCATCTAGGGCTTTGGTTAAACTTTGTCTATGTTCTTCTGTCAATATTTTTAAGGCCAGGTCTAGGAGGGCAATCTTCGAGCTTTGATTGAAAATAATGTCTACAACCTAAGTTTGCGAAACGTTGTAAATGTTGATCTAGAAGGAAGCCCTTTTGTTACGCAGTTGTATTTTTGGCAAAGCTACTTCTCCGCTTGTTGGCTTACAAAATCTGCGAATTACGTTGAATAATAGAAGTTGTTTGGCTTGGCCGTTTTCTGCACAAGATTTTGCATGGCTCATAAATCGTTTAATTTCGCGACTTAATCACAGATTTATCCATCATGCATTGTGGTCATCTGTGGTATTTTGGGAAGTCAATTTGTGAGGTTGAATCATCGTTGTTAACTTAGTTACATGTGGGAATGTCTGCCTTGGCTATCCCAATTATATTGGAACTCTCATAACTTTTGCCATCCTTTCAAAGTTTTGTGCAGAAATCAGTGTAAAACTTTACCCTGTCCCGAAAGGAGTCCTGAACGAGAGCAGGAATTATCGAAAAACCTAGGGCACAGATGACTAAAATGCTGCGAAATAGCTACATTTGGAACTTACAAAGAAACGTCAGCCGTAAAAGCTCCAAGGAGCCCCCGGGAGCTTATTTGATTCAGGGTCCGCATAGATGGGGCTTAAAAGAGAGGGGGCTTATGAAAGGGGGGGTTTATTCACAAATGCAAATGACGAAGATATAAATGATAGCGTTTCAGTTATTTTACCCCATATTTTACAGAATGAACATGCAATTCTACGATTCAAATACACAACTTCGACTCATTTTTTATCCCAAACCATATCAAAGTCAAGAAAGGGAAGGGATTATTTGGACTTTTTCCTTATAAGGGAAGGATATATTAGAGAGCGGGCTAAAAAGAGCTTTCACGGTATTTATATTAGGACATGCCCACCCAAAGATTTCGTGCCATGACGTCACAGGCAGACCATGGCGTTTTTCCCAGCCAGACAGGTAATAGAGGCTTGCAAGTTTTTAAGAAGTTATTGTTTTAATTGATGAGTGCGGCCAAATGCTCATTGCACGAAACCAAACAATTTTTCACTCTGATACTTTAGCGGTATAGCAGGCAACAACCGCATTACTATCTGTCTACCGAACCGCGCGATACGTTATGTCGATCCGGTGTTATTCAACCTTTAACCACATTAATCAGCAATCCGGTGCCCCAGAAGCTATGTTGATGCAACGTTGGGTGGTTTGGTATGCAGGCCTCTTACAGATTGGCATAAGTTTTGCTTTTTGTAGGATTGAAGCAAGGAAAACACAACGGTTTTAACACTTTTCTGAAGTATGTTGTGTTTCCTTTGTGAAACCGAGTTCTGTTGCATCTTCCTTCCGAAAACACGCTGTTAAGCAGAGATACTCACACTGGCCACCACAAGGGCAAAATTAGATTGCTGGCATAGGGTAAGGTGTGGGGAATTTGGGTCTAAGGGGTAATTGGGGCTCTATTTGCTTTTTTCGTTATTAAAATGATCGTATTAAGTTCAAAATTCGATCAATGGCTCAGTGCTGTAGTTCAGTTTCTAGCAAATAGACCCAAATTACTCTGTAGACCCAAATAACCCCCACCTTACCCCGTTAAAAGCTCTCTTTACCTCCACTGCCTCGAGGGGCTCATCACTCTGTAAGAATCTCGCACATTTTTGGCAAAAATCCTTTTGTTTTCATGAAAAATCCAGAGATTTTTGGGAGTGAAACGTCCCTCGTGTAAAATTACATGTTGATTCCGCAAAATATGGCGTAAACTAACCAAAAAGCTATCATTTATATCCTTGCCCTTTAACTTGCGACCCAAAATTTACGGTACTGTAACTTGCGACTGGGGAAGATCTGTCGCAAGTTCGTCCAAATGTTATCTTATCTCATGACATGGCATTCCTTGGGTGTCCAGTTGACCCAGTTATCAATTAGTAGATACGCAAATGCCAAATAAACACGTCAGCAGCTGATTGTCCAGCCGAAATACAAATAGAATGTAATAGAATGTAATAGAAATGTGACAGAGTTGACAACGATATGCATGTCTGGTGCTGTTCTCCATCGCAGAGGTCCCTCTACAGATCATTTTGATAGCAAGGATTGGATACTGCGTAGCGGAATTACCATAGGGGATAATAATAATTAAAGGCAATCGAAGCATATAAAAGTGGCTCAAGCCAGTTGCGATCATCTTTTAGCCTATCAGATATCAGTATTTCCTGTTGACGTAGATCAGTTACCCAAGTATGGTGCGGCACGTGTGATAGCCTATTGTCTTTGCATGGCTATCTTTATCAAGGCTTATATACGCTTAGATTCCCTTTAAATAGGCCTGTGGAAACATCGTGCTACTGAATCCCACATCTTTTCATGTGCAGCTTGGAGTACCCCTTCTGCTTATGAACATGAAAAGAATCAACTATTCGCATGTTTTAATTCAATATTTTTCTTTTCCAGCAATGGGAAATACTTATACTGAACAAACTACGATGGGATTTGAACGCAGTGACGCCCAATGACTTTTTAGAACAGATATTTTGCCGGTTAAAATTATCAACTCAAATCGATCTGCAGATGGTCAGAAAACATGCGCAGACTTTTGTTTCCTTATGTTGTATAGGTGAGTGAGCCGTTTACTTTACTATCATATTAAAGATGTATAGCTAACCGTGATCCTTTGCGGCAAAAGAACCGTGATCCTTTGCTGCAAAAGAATCGCATTTCATATGATATCAAAGTCATTTGTGGACTAAATTCTCTTTATCTTGCTTTTCATTCGTCACCTAAAGGATCATGGTTAGTAACGTGTCTTTAATCGAACGTAACTTTTGCTAAGCCTTCATTGGTAATTTGCCGTTTTGCATTTAGTTCAAAATTCTCCTGCCCTTTTGACGTGAGAGTCTGAGAACTAGTTTCCAGGATGACGCAATTATCGACGACTTTTAAAGTGCGTGAACCCTTGAAACTTAGGCCCAAACCAACAACATCAAACAACAAGCACCAAGCACCACGAGAAGAGATGCAACAAAAATAAAAAACAACGCAACATAATACTAGACTTATAAGGAATGTAGGCCCAACCAAATCATGTTTAAATCGTTCATGCATGGCTTTGCCTTTATCAAGACTGTGACCCAGACCTCCTACAGAGACAGGTGTAAGCAGAAATTATATTATTCTGTTCTAAGATGGCGTGTCTATTTTGCAAACCTTGGAACCCGCAAACCCGACCAGGAATTAAAGTGATTTCAGAGATCCAGGCTGGAAGAACAACCATCGTATGACCCGTTGTAGGTGTTTAAGCGACATGATCATTATGAGGACTTTCACCAACGAGGGCAACATACTCAGGCCCAATTACATACCCAGGCCTAATTCAACCCGGTGACCGCACTTAGTTAAAGCATGGTTAAAGTTCTCCAGGGATTTCCAAGAAGAGGAATTTTGTAGAGAGCAACTAGCATCATCGTGGCCTAAATCATGAACTTATCGAAAGTGAGCAGCTTATCGAAAATATGAGTGAAGAGAAAGACAGCCAACGTATCATGACAATCAAGCCAAATGAACATAGTTTATTCACGCAAGGAGAATTATCAGTTTCGAGTGGACCCCTGCTAGTCGAATATGTTGAAGAACTTGTTTTTGTCTTTCGTTTAATATACGCCTCTGAATCACATGTTGATTCCAAATGCGCCGTTAACGTGAATAAAACACAAATGGGGGCNATTATCAACTCAAATCGATCTGCAGATGGTCAGAAAACATGCGCAGACTTTTGTTTCCTTATGTTGTATAGGTGAGTGAGCCGTTTACTTTACTATCATATTAAAGATGTATAGCTAACCGTGATCCTTTGCGGCAAAAGAACCGTGATCCTTTGCTGCAAAAGAATCGCATTTCATATGATATCAAAGTCATTTGTGGACTAAATTCTCTTTATCTTGCTTTTCATTCGTCACCTAAAGGATCATGGTTAGTAACGTGTCTTTAATCGAACGTAACTTTTGCTAAGCCTTCATTGGCAATTTTCCTGTGATACCTTGAATGGACCTTTTCACTATTCTGAAAAAGAATCTGAATCGAACGATATTTTTATACATAATGTGCAAAATAGTGGTTGAACCTCTAACCCCACTCAATTGATTCTTTGTTATAAAAATGTACAAAAATATGGCTCGATCCAGGCTCTTTTGTAGAATAGCTGAAAGGTCTATCACTGTATCATTTTGCCGTTTTGCATTTAGTTCAAAATTCTCCTGCCCTTTTGACGTGAGAGTCTGAGAACTAGTTTCCAGGATGACGCAATTATCGACGACTTTTAAAGTGCGTGAACCCTTGAAACTTAGGCCCAAACAAACAACATCAAACAACAAGCACCAAGAACCACGAGAAGAGATGCAACAAAAATAAAACAACAACGCAACATAATACTAGACTTATAAGGAATGTAGGCCCAACCAAATCATGTTTAAATCGTTCATGCATGGCTTTGCCTTTATCAAGACTGTGACCCAGACCTCCTACAGAGACAGGTGTAAGCAGAAATTATATTATTCTGTTCTAAGATGGCGTGTCTATTTTGCAAACCTCCGAACCCACAAACCTGACCAGGAATTAAAGTGATTTCAGATATCCAGGCTGGAAGAACAACCATCATATGACCCGACTAGTATGATGGCTTTCACCAACGAGGGCAACATGCCCAGGCCCAATTACATACCCAGGCCTAATTCAACCCGGTGGCCACACTTAGTTAGAGTTTTCCAAAGATTTCCAAGAAGAGGAATTTTGTAGAGAGCAACTAGCATCATCGTGGCCTAAATCAACGACTTAGCGAAAGTGAGCAGCTTATCGAAAATATGAGTGAAGAGAAAGACAGCCAACGTATCATGACAATCAAGCCAAATGAACATAGTTTATTCACGCAAGGAGAATTATCAGTTTCGAGTGGACCCCTGCTAGTCGAATATGTTGAAGAACTTGTTTTTGTCTTTCGTTTAATATACGCCTCTGAATCACATGTTGATTACAAATTCAGTTCAGTTCAGTTCAGTTTCATATTTTAAATTCTCCACATACAATTTATCATAACAAAACTAATTAATACAAACAATTAACTAAACTACAATAATAACAATAATGCACCTAAAATTAATACAACATACGAATACCGAACAAAGAACAAGATAAATTGCATGGGGGGAATTACTTAAAGGAGGAGCTCTCTCAGTAGTTAAACTAATCGAGGAGAGAGCACCCCCTGTTTCAAAAAATTCTCATACAAATTTGATTATTTTAGGCATAAAAGAAACTATGGGCAGATGGTGATGGGCAGATTACAAATGTGCCGTTAATGTGAATAAAACACAAATGGGGGCATCTGTTGTTTATAATCTGTATTTAATTACGTCACAGAATGCTAGGTATTCGAATAACATCTTTGTTGCTACCCCAGGCGGCAATTTTCACATGCACAGAAACCAAGACTTCCCTGCAAAGCATTTTCGGTTCTGTCAATCAGGATCGCTGTTAGTTGTCCGGGCTTTTGTGGGCCTATCTATTTGTGGGTCTATCTTGGCTGTAAGTTAGCTAGTTTGTTCATTTGCCTGTGGTAAATAGATCGATGGTGATGATGATGATGATGATTATGGTTTTTACTGCACAGGAGCGTTCAAACGTGGAAACTTGTTGGTTGAGGACTTGAAAAAGACGCACCTTGCTTTGTTAACGATAAATCTGGACTTAGAAATTTTTAATTGTGATGTGATTTGTCCTGATGGTACTTACGTTGGATAGAGAGTGGGATGGAGGACAAGAAGTTGTGGAGGGAGGGAGGGAGGGGTCCATGTCCATATGCTTTGGAAGCTTCTTCTTTTTAAGTGTGATACTCTTTTATTGACTGCAGTAAGTAGGCTCTGTTCCACTCATGTTGTTGTTGTTGACAGGCCCGTTGGAACGAAATTCATATTTAAAGGGGGGGGGGGCTGAAACTCGATGCGAGCGTTGCGAGCAAAAATTGTGTCCGAGGGCTCGCTCCCGTGAAAATTTTTTATGACCAGGCCCTTTAGATAGTTGGAAAATGCCCCATTTTGGGAGAATGTGAGTTTTAAGGAAGCACAGAATCATGACTGATCGGGTCTTTCCGCGAAAATTATGAAAATATGACTTCAATTTCACGAGAATATGGATTATTTTTGAATAGGATAATATCAAAACATATCATCGAAAGGGATGGCTTGATAAATTCTGGTAACTTCCTCGAATGCAGATAAGTTTGAATCTTCATTTTCAAGGGTTTGGCTTTCATAGCCTTTTTCACGTACAAAAGTGAATGAACTTCAGCAAATTATTGGGGGGGGGGGGGGTTTAATCGTGCTTGTCAACTTGGGCTCTATTTCTCTGCTACATCTGGAAGCTGGTGCAAATTTTGTTTTCGCAATGGTTTTTATAGAGATTTGTTCCTTATGGAGATTTGTTACTTTTATGGCCATTTAGCATCGCCCTTTTATTTTGGCAATTTATTGTTGTTGGAATATTTGGTTCCAGTCCTAACTGTAAATAATAAAGTGACCGATATTTTAGGCCATTGGAGTCTCCGCCGCAGAAACAGTTACTGCGGGGGAATGGGATAGAGAGCGTGAGACGCATCACAGAATCTTGTACTCAATGGCTGCTTCATGCTTGCAAAACAAATGTTGCTAGTCTGTTAGGCTGCAAGAGAATAATCCAATTTCTGTAATGGGAATGTGAATGCATAGAGCTTTTATACCTCACAAGTCAATTTAACGGAGGTTCCCCACTGAATAGCAAACAAGAAATGTTAGGCATTATAAGCTGAAAATACGGTTAAACAAAAGAAAGAAAAAGCATCATTTGACCCTAAATGAATGGGAAACTTCTCAGCAATGAGGAAACATGGGAAATTGTTGATCAAGGAAAATTCAGCTTGGTCTAGAGTTCAATAGCTTAGTACAAACGTTTCTAGTCACGAGGGAAAGTTACCTTGTGGGCGTTGCTGGGAAAATATGTAAAGATTTTTGATGTTTGCGAAAATTGCTCAAAATATTGTAGGAACATGATGGGAAGACTTCGTCAAGTCAGAGATATCACCCAGCAGTTTTCACGCTTTGCAGATGTAGCGAAAGATGTCTTGACAGTGTTGATTTAATGCAGGAATATCATTTTTAAGTTATTATTTATTTTCCAATGTTTTTTCTTAGAATTTTGCATTTTTGATGTTGTTTTCCGGTTATGGTGTGAAAATGTTCAAGGGACTGTGGATTAGGGAGTGACTGTGGTTTTGCAAGTTTTTACTTTCTACCACCAACAAGATAGCAAACACGAGAAATGTTTTGTTAGTCCAGCCCACACTCGTTAAGTCCAGAAAAGAGGAGAGAGACTACATTTGCCCTGAGGCCAGGACGTAGGAAGCTTTGCTAGGGACAACCCTCTCAGAATGGCCCACTTTGTAGAACTAGTGGGCCACTTCTAAAATTATGCACTTTCATGTTGAAATCTGGCATTTTAGTAGCTTCCTTTGCCCCTTTTGCCCCGTTTACCCCTATTGTTAATACCCATGTCGATTTTATGTGGATCCGCATTTCACTTTGATGAGCAAGGGGGCCAAAATGCCCCCTCTCCTGCATGGAAACAAAATAGTGTTGAGTGATACATGACAATGTAAATTATGTTGTTCTTCTCCTTTGAGCCTCCTTCTCGCATCGAGGATAATCGTTGCGTCACAATGATGCCTTCTAATTGCTTTTGGCCCCAGTTTCCTAGCCTCTGGTACTTTCACGTCATCGCAGGATAAGGGTACTTCCTTTACAACAGCACATGGACACCTGTGAGCACTTTGACCCTTAGGCAAGGCTCCAAAGCTCTGCGTGATTTTTAAGCGAGTTCTACCTTCGTTGATAGTAAAGTGTTGTTTAATGTTATCCGCCCTTAAACTGTATTATAGGCCTAAGAGATTAAATGCCATGCAAAGAATCGTTATAATTGGATCAATAATTAGTGATATTCGTTACTGAAATTCCTTCACACAACACCAAGGAAACTTCTTAAAATATTTTGTTCAATCTTAATTCGATTTCTCTCTCCTGTAGATTTTCCTGTTCTTAGGATATCGCGTTACTTAATTTAGTTTTCGACAAGGTCACCAGGATACTTCAGGCTCATTCATCCGCACTGAAATTAATTTAGGCCCATCTTAGGCCTCAGCCTCGCTCTCAGTAAAAAATGCTGTGCCAGTCTCGCTATCATGGACTCCGAATCGAGGGAGGTAGAAAGCCTGAGGCAATAAGAGAAGCGACTGGATGATCTGAAGTATACCTGTACCTGTAATAGATTCTACAAAAGAGCCTGGATCAATTGAGTGGCGCCAGAGCTTCTATCATCATCGTGCACATTCGAAGAATTTACAAGTTGTATCAAATTTCATTCGCTTCAGAATCTTTTAAGAATGGCAAGAAGGTCTATTGACTTTCTTTAACTGGGCTTTGACTTCATAGTTTCTGTTTTTTAGGCCTGGATCTTTTTCTTGCCAAAATAATTCACAATTGCAGAAGTTAGAGCCAGATTGATACAGTTAACAACTTTTTATATTTTCTTCTTCTTAGATTTCCGATTCGCGCTGACACCTCCATCGATGATCGCTGCAGCTGCAATTTGCGTCGCGTTTCATGGACTTCATAAATCAATCGGACTTGTCTGCCCGACTCGCATGGAGCTGATTCATATGATGCATCAAATAACCGGGGCTGAAGAGGTGAGACCATTGAATTTTTTCCTGTCTTATAATCTTTGTGGACGACATAATTCAATCAGACTTGTCTGCCCGACTAAATGATAATAAGTTGTTTAAGGTTGGCTCTTTGCTAGCGAATGTGCTAATTAACGCCCAAAAATTGAACTCGAATCCATGGCTGAAGAGGGTAGATAATCGGATTATTTTAGTTCATGTTGACTTTATTGTTATTTTTATCATTAAAACACAACTGCTAAAATTCCAGAACGTTTCGATTAAAAATCTTCGTCAGAACTTTTATTATTAATATTATTATTATTATTAAATTCTTTACAGTTGGTTATAAAAATAGCTCTTGCACTAGAACTAATGAAGCAACAGAGACGGGAAAACCACCAGCCATCATGAAAACTTTATTCAAATTTTTGCGACCCAACGTAACTGAACCACATAATAAGTGTTATGAAGGCAGGTAGGGCAATCCTCGACTGTTTTGTTTGCTCTGCTAGGCCCGTGGCTAGGCCCNTTTTCTTCTTCTTAGATTTCCGATTCGCGCTGACACCTCCATCGATGATCGCTGCAGCTGCAATTTGCGTCGCGTTTCATGGACTTCATAAATCAATCGGACTTGTCTGCCCGACTCGCATGGAGCTGATTCATATGATGCATCAAATAACCGGGGCTGAAGAGGTGAGACCATTGAATTTTTTCCTGTCTTATAATCTTTGTGGACGACATAATTCAATCAGACTTGTCTGCCCGACTAAATGATAATAAGTTGTTTAAGGTTGGCTCTTTGCTAGCGAATGTGCTAATTAACGCCCAAAAATTGAACTCGAATCCATGGCTGAAGAGGGTAGATAATCGGATTATTTTAGTTCATATTGACTTTATTGTTATTTTTATCATTAAAACACAACTGCTAAAATTCCAGAACGTTTCGATTAAAAATCTTCGTCAGAACTTTTATTATTAATATTATTATTATTATTAAATTCTTTACAGTTGGTTATAAAAATAGCTCTTGCACTAGAACTAATGAAGCAACAGAGACGGGAAAACCACCAGCCATCATGAAAACTTTATTCAAATTTTTGCGACCCAACGTAACTGAACCACATAATAAGTGTTATGAAGGCAGGTAGGGCAATCCTCGACTGTTTTGTTTGCTCTGCTAGGCCCGTGGCTAGGCCCATTACGTACGTGAGCAAAAATGAGCGGGAAAATGATTTGAAATGTAATCACGTGACCTATCCGTGTACACATTTGATGAATTTGGATTGCATTGCATTTAGGCCTGTTTTAACACGTGCCATTCTTATCCTTTCAATGAACTTTGTACTGGTATAGCAGAGACTAACAGTAAGTAGTTTCAGACGTAAACCTTTGTGTCAGAATTTGATACGGCTCAAGGCCTAGCTTCAATCAGGGATATTCTTTCAGCGTTGAAGCTCATTCAGACTTCCTCCTGAGAATGCAACGGAACTGGACTCTAGTTCCGTTGTATTCTCTGCAGCTTCTTGCGCAGTGTTTGTTTCAGGCTGTTTTTCATGAATAAGCTGGAAAACAGCGGCAGAGAAGGACGATAACTGTATGATGTCTTCTGCCTCAAATATGCAATACAGATCTTTGTAGCGAGAGTTATAAATGTTGGTTGCATTGCAAGTGATTCGGAAGAAAGATATTTTGGATGTTGCTGCTTGAAATGAAATCAGATAATACATCCTTCTCTGACCTGGCATAAGGCCCATATTGTGATGGAAATTTCTTCCTTCAAAGCTAAAGATCTGATCTCCAAACCCCACCACGTCCCTGTCTCGCTGTCCAAACATGTTTTGATATCCGGTATGAGTTTGTCATAAAGGATCTATGTTCCATATTTCTTTGTGTTCTGGTAGAAATTAGGACAGTTCACAATGGATACAAGTTCTGCCCTTTGTGGCCATATAATTGAGCTAGAAGTTTCGATATCGTAGTTGTGGTACATCACGTGATGGTCTTTCTTCCAGGGGCCTAAACCAAAGGAAGGGAGTGTGTTTGCATTTGGCATCCTTTATTTCAAGCTGAAGATGTCGTAATGGGGTCTGAAATAGGAATGTTTTGATTTATTGTTGTTTGGCCTGGTTCGATGATCTTTAGTTTGTCTTAGAAAGAGAGTTGATTCATTGGAAAGTTTTTATTTTTAGTTTTTAGTTGTTGAAAATACGAAAATAGACCTATTAGCTATTCGTAAAGAGTCTGGATCGAGCGATAATTTGACACATTTCCATACGAGTTGTTCGACTGAGTGGCATTGGAGCTTCTATCATTTTTTGTGCACATTCAAAAACTATACAAAATGTATAAAAATTTCCTTTCAAGGATCATTCTTGTCACAAACGGTGCAAGTAGGGTGCATAACAAATATGACATCAACTACCAGTCCAAGAAAGTGGATGCTCTGAGTTTGAGATGAAATGCTCCGCACATCTAAATGCAGTGCCGTGCATCGGAGGTCTCTCTGAAGTTTAATTGACCAAAGCTCGGGTTCTACAGGAAGTTGCTTCCCTAAGATGATTAGGTACTTTCCTGTGAAAACAGCTCAGGAGCCACCTGAAATAGCCTGAAGCTCGACTGAATTCACTTGGACGGCGAAGGCCAGGCTGTATTGCGCTGCAATGCTTGTAGAATGTCAGTTAAGCCATTAAAATGAGTACA